>JAWQFJ010023675.1:0-39945 GCA_034096865.1 Theodoxus fluviatilis | reverse complement strand
AGAGGGATAGAGAGGAGTCTACTTAACTTTCGAAAACAGCTTGTACTGACGTGGGAGTGTTTCACCGCCTGTCCGATTTCCATATCTCTTTCAAGTATTTGAAAAGATTATGACTTTGGGCATCAGGTGTTGTTCATCTGTTGGGCCGTACTTTTGGAACAGAGTAAACCGATATAAATCGAACTTCCACCCAATTCTGTTTTCCCTCCATTGCGGTGACCTCTCCAACATTGAGAAGCAAACGTCACAATGGAACTAGCGATTAGGGATAACTGAAAGTGGACTCCAATCACTCCAAAGCCTCGAGCGAAAATGGCGAAAAAGTTAAAGAGAACAATAGAGAGAGATCTCACATAATGAAGGAACTCACAATAAATTAAGACCCCCCACGCGGTTTTATGTTAGAAACAAACTCTAATCAACTTAACCCTAATAATCTAACCCCTCACGTCCGAACTACTTCGCGGAAAAAAAACGCTCAATATAAATTCAATGCAAGGCAGGCCTATGTCAAAACGACCGACAGGATGTCAGGTCCACCATGGAAGAGAAACTCACTAACTTCATGCACGGCAGCTTATATAAAAACAGACAAGGTCAGAACACCCTTTTTGCCTAACAGTCAGGCAAAACGGGAAATTTTACAAGTAGTTTTTTATTCATTTCCTGATATGCCTTGACAATTTTCAGTCATTACAGGTATTGGCCTATCAAGACCAGGATAATACACCCGTGAATGTCTAAACTTTCGGCATTCTCGGAGACAATGCCTGATTTCCCGATCTACGCTCGACTACGATTGGCTCGCTAGCAAGCAAAGAATGAAACTGCCCATTCGGCGAGATCTGCGTAGATCTACCGAGATCTTTGCATTTTCAAACCCGCCCCTGCTATCCTAGGCTATCTTTCTGTTCTATATTTATGGAGGCCCCATGACATTTAGACAAGTTTTGGAAGCTCTGTTGATCACAATTTCACCTGAGGTGAACAACTGTTGCAAAAGCCACAATGCGGTTGACGAATGTGTGTAGCCGAGATTATACCTCAGAACAGGAACAGGTCCTGCATAGGCTAGGGGTTGGGCCTTACTGACGCTTGCTCAAGTTTTTCCGCACTCCTCTGTTCCATATTTTTGGTGCAGTCCAAAGGAAGTTTAAATTTCTTGGGTCCGAGGCCTTACAAAGTACAAATTTAAATCACTACTATCTCGGACACATTTCTGACTGTTTCCCTCATGTGCATGGAAGGAAGAAGATCTGTAAGAAGAAATGTTTGATATAATCATTTTAACATTTGTGACCAAATATTTACGACCGTTTTCGGCCTCATCGTCAGCTCGTCATTCATCATAAAGGGTTTCAATCAGTCCTCGTGCTCATGAATATTACTACGCCTTCAGTATATATATATATATATATATATATATATATATATATATATGTGTGTGTGTGATGTAGTGTTCGCAATGTCTGCAAAGGTGAATGCTAAGTCGTCACTTCCCTTGGTTTCCCTCATCCCTCTCAGAAAAATGTTTTGGCTTGAATTTTTTTTAATGGATTGTTTTTGCTTGGCCCCAAGCCATGCGAGAACTTGAGAACACGAGGAAGAGAGCTCTACGCACACTCATTCTCCACGGGTTTAAGCGAAATATTTCACGTCGCATGCACAGTACACAGAAGAGTGTTTCAGAGTATTTAGTTGTACTGATGTCACTGTTGCTTAATTAAGAGTCCTTTCCGCAGTTGAGAATGGTTTTCCTACTTAGGTTGTGGGGATGGATGTGAATGAAGAAGAACGGCTGTCAAGGCAGGCCAAAAAGAGTTTCCATTCGTCCATCCAATTTGAAGTCTTGATATATATATATATATATATATATATATATATATATATATATATATATATATATATATATATATATATATATATATCTGTGTTGAATGTCATTTTCCCATTGAATGGCAGAGGTTCACAACAATCTCCTACTCTCGTCCAGGGTCAAGTTAGAACAACATACAGTGACTCTTGTGCAACTCTTCCAGGTTTCCTCTGGATGGCTAATTATCTAGCGTATTCTAGTAGTTGTATTCTAGTTATCCACTATCTATATTGAAATTGCATTAAAAACATTTAAGAAGTGTGTGTGTGTGTGTGTGTGTGTGTGCGCGCATGCATGTGTGTATGTGTCCGCGTGTGTGTTTATATCCGTGTGTGTGTGCGCGCGCGTGTGCATGTGCATGCGCGAGTGCGCACTTTAAAACAAACAACAGACAATACTTTTTCTAACACTTAAAGCTTTGTATTAATCCCACAAAAATACAATGACACGGATTTGCTGTTTGGAATGGTGGAAATCACGAGAGAGGAGTGGCAGTGAACATGACCACGCCAGTAGGATTGACAAGTAGAGTCAACGTCTGCGATGGCATCAGGTTGCCCATGGCAACGCCGTCAAACGTCTCCACCAGCTTGTAGCCCTGGGGGTTGGTCAATCCCAGTTGCGTCCCCTGGATATTCAGCACGCCTTGTCTCCCCTGGTCAGAGTTGAAGAGCGCCACGACGGCCATGGAGCCGCCAGGCATGATGGGACGTGTCCACACCTCCACCCCGTCCGAGTTCTACAAAGAAATTACAAGGCAATGTGGGCAGCGGTATTGTGGAATCTCAGTTAATGAAGGCCATTTTGTCTGGTTCTGGGAGACAGATGTGTTACCAGCCAAGACACAGCCGATTCCTTTTAAATACAATGGTGCTTTTGAATACTGGAAATCGCGGAAGTTTTACGTGTGTCAATCATCATTTTGCAGAATTCACAAAACATTTCCTCTCATCATCAACCTGCTTCTTTGTTTCAAGCACATCATTGTATCAACAATTGTAACATATTCAATTTAAATGATGCTCTGTATATATGTTTTCATAAGGCACCATCTTGCTTTTAAAATACTGTAATTGATAGATTGAAAGATCACACACAACCAATTCATCAAAGGCATCCCTCATGAAACACCCATTAGAATGCTCGTTTAATCGAGAAGTGCGGTGATATCTATGAATAATGAAGCAATTGGACTACTATGGGCCTGACAGAGTGTGTACGTCCTTCCTCCTCAGCCTTGCCTTGAAGATCCTCCTGCCTGCCTTCCCCATGGGGTCCTGGTTGACGGCGATGACGTTCTTGTTGAGCAGGATGGCCTTGGACGAGTTCCGGATGTCACGCAGGTCGTTGGACATGAGCAGTGGAGCCGCGAACATGGCCCACATGGCCATCTGAGTTCGCTCCTGGTCGTAGCTCAGTCCGTAGTCACCTATGACCAGCTGCAAATTGAAAATATACTGTTATATCGAAATTTATACACTCAGAATATATCCTGCGGGAAACGTCTGGATTCGTTTCAAGGGAGTCGATGAAAGTTTCTAGTGCAACTTTGGCGAAGTTTATTCTCCTGAAAGGTATCTTATAGACACCAGGCGGATGCAGACGGATGGGCTCGCAACTTTCCCTTCAGAGGCTGCAAGTCCTTGGACAAAGAAACATTCGGGTAAAGAGAGACGCTTCCTATGAGGTATGCATAATTGTTTGCAGAGCAGAGTCAACTATCAAATCCTTACAATGTTGTTGGATGACAAAGAACACGTCTTCGGAACGCTTAATTCTGAATGAACCTCGTGTGACTTCATGAAGCTTCTTTCCAACACCAGGCAAAAAGCTTTACCATGTCTGGGTCGTTCCAGCCACCGGGTCCAGCGTAGCTGGAAAAGTTTCCAGGGTCTTTGCCGTAGAAATCAATGGCAGAGTAGACACTGTCCCAGGAGTCTTGAATGTCGTTATGGTTACGCCATTGGTTGCACGCCTTTTTGATGGCCGCGTAGTCGGGCTGAGGAAACAAGACGCAAATTTATATTTCAGATAATGACCACTTGGCTGTGAGCAGTAGCCATCACGTTGCCTACATGAAGGAATGTAACACTTAGTTCTCAAAAGCCTGTAACTGAAAAGTAATCTTTCTGCTAAAATATGTGCAAACATACTATATTACTTGAACTGCAGTTGACGCGTAAAATAGAACCCAAACAACGGCTGTAAATGAAAGTCGCTTTAAAACACAGGGCGAGCACAAATGCAAATATCGACTTAAAAGTCTTCTTCAGGCATAAAACAAAAACACAACTGAACTGTACAATGTCCACTGAGCAAGGATACTTTACATTACTCGGTGGATGACGAGTTTTATGATCCATAAAATCGTGAAACTTGTAAGAGTAAAATCAGCTCACGGTTACCACATGATGCAGGAAAAAGTTAGAGAGGGAGAGTGTGTGTGTGTGTGTGTGTGTGTGTGTGTGTGTGTGTGTGTGTGTGTGTGTGTGTTTAAAAAGGGGGTAGGAGGAAGTGGGGGGCTGAAGCAAAGCGGTGGTGTATGCGTGTGTGTGCGAGTGTGCGTGATTGTGTTTGAAAGAAGAAAAATAAGTAGAGATTTGAAAGAGGGATGTCAAATGGTTAAACAACTCACATTAAAATAAGCTTAGTACATAAAGTATGCTTGAGAGACGGGATACAACCTTCCATTAAAGAAAGCTAGAGTTTTTACCGTTGATCTATTTATCTATTTATTTGCTCTTTTGTTCCAAAGAATGCACAATAGTAGATGTAACAATATCATCATTGTTTCCGCATTCCACATAAAAATCGTCATCCACTGTGTAATGTAAAGTATCCCTGCTCAGTGGACATTTTACCCTGTACAGTTCAGTTGTGTTTTTGTTTAATGCCTGAAGAAGACTTCTAAGTCGAAAATTTGCATTTGTGCTCGCCCTGTGTTTTAAAGCAACTTTCATTTACAGCCGTGGTTTGGGTTCTATGTGCAAACATGTTTACTTAAATTGCGGGTTATTATAATGCTTGGGGGAAATACTTTTTCTCTGACACGCATATTACACTTTGGGCAAATTTTTTTATTATAAAACTGCATAAAGCATACCTTAATATTTCAAGTAATACGTCTGAGTAAATGGATGCTGATACGTAGAAGATTTTAATTTGAAAAAAGTACAAATTATACACATCATCTATCGATACTCCTTCTGTAAGTTGGGACTAAGAATAAACCCATCATGTCTCTCTACGCGATTCGTGAAAGGCGAAAAACTATAGAAAACGAGACTACACTTAATGTTATTCATAAACAGATTTGGTATTTTATAGGCAGTGGCCTTACATAGGTTACAAAGGCTGATTACTAAAGATTATTCATTAACAGCTCTGTTATTTTATAGGCAGTGGCCTTACATAGATTACAAAAGCTGATTACTAAAGATTATTCATTAACAGCTCTGTTATTTTATCGTCATGTCCTTACATGCCTTACAAAGGCAAATGGATTTTATTCATGAACAGTCATGCTATTTCAGTCAGGGGCCTTACATATCTTACAAAGGCTCAGGTGACGAGGAGCCTCATCCAACTCATCTCACTTCGTTTACATCCCTAACTGATTAGCTTATTCTTGTGGAATATCAATGGAAGCGTCTTTTGTTGGTCGGAGACATCGATTCTTACCATCATTCCGTTTCCGAACTGGTAGAGAGGCCACTCGCACGAGAAGAGAATGGGTCTTCCTGTCTTATTCAGGTAGAAAGACATCGCAGGGTAACCTGCAGCAAAACACAATACACGGCACTCACCTCTTAAAGATGCTGCACTGTTTGAGATCCTGATAATAAAGATGTGCTGCTTCCCGAGAATACAGTATGCTTTTGGTTACTGTGATCATGCATGTAATGAATGCAAAGTTATTCCGTAGAATTCCAACGTCCTAGACATTATGTAGATTCTAACATGATATACACTGTTTTAAATACATTATCTTTTCCTTTCTGTCTTCCTTATCCCCTCCTCATCAGCCTGTCTACCCATCTGTCTGTTCGTCCGTCTCTCTCTCTCTCTCTCTCTCTCTCTCTCTCTCTCTCTCTCTCTCTCTCTCTCTCCCTCTCTCTCTCTCTCCCTCTCCCTCCCTCCCCCAACCTCTCTCTCCCTCTCCCTCCCTCTCTCTCTCTCTCTCTCTCTCTCTCTCTCTCTCTCTCTCTCTCTCCCTCCCTCCCTCCCTCCCTCCCTCCCTCCCTCCCTCCCTCCCTCCCTCCCTCCCTCCCTCCCTCCCTCCCTCCCTCCCTCTCCCTCACTCCCTCCATCCCTCCCTCCCTCCCTCCCTCCCTCTCTCCCTCCCCCCTCTCTCTCTCCCTCTCCCTCTCCCTCTCTCTCTCCCTCTCCCTCTCCCTCTCTCTCTCTCTCTCTCTCTCTCTCTCTCTCTCTCTCTCTCAGGGAAGAAAAAGACAATTTAGAACGGAGTGTAGTGCTAGCCAGAGAGTATGTTGCTATTTGCAACTCCAGATTTGTTTGCCCGAGGCAACAAAGTAAATTGATGCTCTCTTGAGAAAAGCATGGTTCGAAAGCACAGAAAGAAAACAATCCATCAAAGGTGATATACACGGTAGAAAAGTGCCTATATATTTATCACTGTCTTGTAAGATAAAAACCGCTGGCGATGAACCTCCAGGTTTTGGCATTTAAAAAAACACAACAATAAAGCTGTGAGGACCTCCAGTAAACCTGGAGGAATAAAAACCGCTGGCGCTGAACCTCCAGGTTTTGGCATTAAATTTAGTCGATTCGTACCTTTTCTACCCTAACCCTAAACTCTCACCCTAACCCTAACCCTAACCCTAACCCTAACTCTAGGGTTAGGGTACGAAACGACTAGGTACGAAACGTCCATTGTACGAGACGACCCGTTTCGTAAAAAAAATTATTCTTTCTCCTTCACCAATGGCCGGGGACGCGTTGTCGTCACTTCCGGAGAAGCCACGCGCTTTCAGCCATGATGGTAGGATAGAAAGCGCTGTCTGCTAAGCTGTGCTACGGAGACGTGCAACCATGCCGACTTCTTGCTGCATTAAAGATTGCTTCAACAATCAAAAAAATACAAAGAAAGAGGAGTCAAACGCTCCTACTACCGTATACCATCAGTTAAAAGCAATCAAGGTCCGATTATGCGAAGGGTTACCGAAGCCAGACGAAGAGAATGGATAAAGAAGATCTACAGAAGAGATCTGACCTTCGAGATAAACACTCGAAAATTTAGAGTCTGCTCGGATCATTTCATATCAGATAAGTGACTGCAATTATTTTTACATCTGATAAACGTCGTATTCAGCTTGCTTGAGGAACGAAAACGAGTTTCATGTTGTTGGCAAGTTTGGCATAGTTTGTTTACAATCATGGAATCCTTCGCAAATCCAAACTAACGAGTACCGGTACCTTAGAAAGGTCACAATAAAAAAGAAAAACGTATCAGCACTAGCTGTATGCCTGTAAGTGTAAAAATGGTCAGTTATTAATATAATCGGTGATTTTAGTTGTCATGAAACTTTGTTTTGTGATTTAATGCCATTTTCTTGTCATCATCGACCCAATGGTTACGCTGAGTGCGGCCTGCGGGTAAGTTGATCCATCGACTCGATGATCCTGAATTTTCGGTCTTCGCCAGATCAGGGAAACGAAATTGTCAATTCAAGCCAGAACTAAACAGGTATCTGCTGCCACTCATTCGAGCTTTACATGAAACATTATATCACACTAGTTCGATCGTCTGCTGGCGTAGTGGCTATGTTCGATCGTGTTCGTCTGCGCGGTACGTACGGTGTGGTTTGTTTACATATCTTCTGTGGGTTTTGTGCAGAAACTATACGTTATAATAGTCTATTATGAGTATTTTCGATTATATTTTGATCTAATTAAACTTTTTGTGTGCTTTAATGCAATCCTTTTGCCACGATCTAGCGATAATCACTCCTCAACACAGACCCGAAACATACCTCGACATATAGCACCGGAAGTTTTCTAACCTACCATCATGGCGGCAGCTGCTAATTACCATATGACCCCTAGTGAACTCTTCCCCGGCCATTAGCTCCGTCGAGATCGAGTCAAACAGAGTTATCTTTTCCTACTTTCAGCAAAACAATGGCGCGTCGCTTACAAAATCTGTGAAAGACACGACTGTTTTTGGAGCAGAAAGTTTGTTGTTTCTACAATGGTGACCTCCTGCTGTGTGAAGAACTGCCACAATAGGCATGACAGAGAGAAAGATCGACGTTTTTTTGTCGTACCGCGTGTTGCAACGCGAAAAGGCAAGGAAATGCTGGATCTCACAACTCAAAGGCGCCGTGAGTGGATCGCTCAACTGAACCTGAAGTCACTCACTTTTGACACTAAGGCAGATCGATTTGTTTGTTCGGATCACTTTGTAAATGGTGAGAATTTGTTATGTTTTGCGTTTTGTAACTTAACAAATAATAGAAAAGACGGAAAGAGAGTATGCAGGACAGATTACAGGGGAGAAAGAAAGGCCAAGATGTCGCAGAGACTAACAACAGTGTTTTGTTCTGTTACCTGATTTGACTTTTTGATACTACAAAACAGCAATATCAATTGCATCAATATTCAATGTTTGTTCAATCTGATTGGACCGGTACAAATCTGGGTCGACGTTTTGTGAATAGGCCTCATTCGCAGTGACAACTTACAAGTGATCGTGAAATAGGACGGTGTACGATGAGATTTTACCCTGGGAGTAAACAAAATAATTTTATTTCAGACCATTTACCTTTGCTGAAACTACTGTGTTCTGACAGCCATCTGGTTTGTAGCTTCGCACTTCTCGCACCCAACCACAGACGAAAGTCCTGTAAGCTCCCAAGCTCTTGTAGGCTGCAAAATCCTCGCACGTGTATGCACTTTTGCCCAGTATAAAATATTGTACAATCCTGGTGTGGTTTATGTCCGGCAACTGGTTTTTGTCGACAGACCACGAACTGTTTGGTATTTCATACGGATCTAACCCATCAACGTCAATAATCTTCTCGTAGTACCGCTTTTTTGCGTCTGCTGGTAGACGTTCAACATACGAAAAAACCATTGTTTTGCTGAAAATAGGAAAGGATGACTCTGTTTGACTCGATCTCGATTAGGCCACGCATTTCGCCATTCCGTCAACTGACATTTTTTTTTTTTTTTTTTTTTGGGGGGGGGGGGTTCGAGTTTACGACCTAAATAAATCACTTTCTTTTCAAACCTTGATTCTGAAAATGTGATACCTTCAATCGGATCTAACTTCCAGCAAGTGTGCAAAATGTCAAGGAAATCCGTCCAGTAGTTTTTGAGAAATCAGCCGTGATGTCGGGACAGACAGACAGAAACACACACACACACACACACACACACACACACACACACACACACACACACACACACACACACACACACACACACACACACACACACACACACACACACACACACACACACACACACACACACATATAAAGTCTGTAGGACCTCCAGTAAACCTGGAGGGAAAATCCTTCTTTCTCCTTCACCAATGTTCAATCTCCTCGAAATTACGTCACGTTATTCGACGTCAAATGATCACGTCACACATTTTGCATTGGACTCTGTTGTAGCGTTTTCTTGGCAACACCAAAACGTAAAAAGTCACTTTCTTTTCAAACCTCGATTCTGAAAATTTCATACATTCAATCGGACCTAACTTCCAGTAAGTGTGCAAAATGTCAAGGAAATCCGTCCAGTAGTTTTGAGATATCAGCCGTTAAGTCGGGACAGACAGACATACAGACAGACACACACACACACACACACACACACACAGAGAGAGAGAGAGAGAGAGAGAGAGAGAGAGACAGACAGACAGACAGACAGATAAAGCTGTGGGGACCTCCAGTAAACCTGGAGGGATAAAATCGCACATAGAGGAGACTTACCATAGTCGAAGTCTTTAACATCCGAGTAGCAGCCGTCAAATTTCAGGAGGTCCACTCCCCAGTCAGCAAAGGTCTGAGCGTCCAGTTGCAGGTAGAACTCGCTGCCAGGATAACCTCCACATGTCTTCGTGCCAAAGTCCTCGTAGATGCCAAACTTCAGACCTTTGGAGTGAATCTGGACAGACGAGAGTGTTAAAAACTCTAATAGTGTTGTTAGGACGGGAGTGATAGCTAAGTCAGTGCTTTGTTTTCAGAATTCCTGCTGAACTGAATGTTGATTTTTAACACAACACAAATCACGGTATCAATATAGAAAATAATAGAAACGTGGAAGTACATTGTTCTTACATTGAAACAAAACCATGTAATTTACATGTGCACAGAACTAATATTCGATAAGTCACTAGTTGTTAACATCTAGTAGAGGTCTGCTGACAGAAATACATACGTAGTCAGCCAGGGCCTTCATGCCCGAGGGGAAGCGTTCAGGGTCTGGCTGAAGACGGCCTTGGCTGTCCCTGGAGGGTGCCAACCAGCAGTCATCCACACACACATACTGGTAGCCCGCCTGCAGGTACCCCCCAATCACCATCTCGTCCGCCATCGCCTTCAGCAGGGACTCTCTGACGAATGAAATATTTTGGAATACCTTCAGAATCAGTCACATTTCAAAGTTCTTCCAACGTTTCATTCAGCTAGTCAGATTATTGGTCAAATTTTACAGGGCCACTAGCCACACGTACATGCTCCAGAATGTCATCTTAAAGTTAAAAGTTCTACCATCGTCTACTCGAGATACATGCTTATGGTTTCTAATTTTACACATTTCCTTTTTTTGTTACTGAGGTTAGCCCTACAAAATGTACTGCATCTTTCAAGATTGCAAAGGAAGGCGTTTCACAGCAGCATTCTCGATCAGGTACTGTGATAAAGATAAAAAGTAACATCTGTGTTGGTGCTTATTACTGCAGCTTTTATCAAGAAGTGACATTCGGAAATTCCATATGACAAACAACGGGGATCTGACCAGCACCTGTGTCGAAAAATGCGGTTATAACGGAGATAGCTGAGATTTTTTTTCTTCATATATATATATATATATATATATATATAGATCTAAGGAATCCGAACAAAGATTTTTAAAAAAATTCCGCAGAAGAAGAAGAAGAAGAAGAAGAAGAAGAAGAAGAAGAAGAAGAAGAAGAAGAAGAAGAAGAAGAAGAAGAAGAAGAAGAAGAAGAAGAAGGAGGAGGAGGAGGAGGAGGAGGAGGAGGAGGAGGAGGAGGAGGAGGAGGAGGAGGAGGAGGAGGAGGAGGAGGAGGAGGAGGAGGAGAGGAGGAGGAGGAGGAGGAGGAGGAGGAGGAGGAGGAGGAGGAGGAGGAGGAGGAGGAGGAGGAGGAGGAGGAGGAGGAGGAGGAGGAGGAGGAGGAGGAGGAGGAGGAGGAGGAGGAGGAGGAGGAGGAGGAGGAGGAGAGGAGGAGGAGGAGGAGGAGGAGGAGGAGGAGGAGGAGGAGGAGGAGGAGGAGGAGGAGGAGGAGGAGGAGGAGGAGGAGGAGGAGGAGGTGGAGGAGGAGGAGGAGGAGGAGGAGGAGGAGGAGGAGGAGGAGGAGGAGGAGGAGGAGGAGGAGGAGGAGGAGGAGGAGGAGGAAGGAAGGAGGAAGGAAGGAGGAAGGAGGAAGGAGGAGGAAGGAAGGAGGAGGAGGAGGAGACAACACATCCGGACACTCACGAGATGCATGAATCAGGGAAGGCCCCACAGTCGGTTTCGCATCGGAATCGTTCCCATGACAACCAGCCCATGGCAGGAGTCAAGGCAAGACCATTGTCCAGGGAAAACGTGGGACGAACACTTGACCAGACACTAAGAAGGGTGAAGACGGCCTCCAGCAGCTGAGCCAACAACAAATCGATGTCAAGCAACAATCAGGAAATGATGCGGCATCTCTGGGCATGCGTACGTGTTAATAATGCTCGCCACAAGTGGAAATATACATCTTTTTCGGAGAAGCAAAACATTGCAATCCTTTTGTGTGCGTAGATGTTACGTCATATAACTGACCCAGGTAAAGAACAATAAACAACAGCGACAGATAGTAATCTTCCTCGAGTACGAAGCAATTTTTAAGCTATGGTGAGTCGACGTTTCTACGATGCCATCGCAGTGACAAGTTGATATAATCACTTAGGAAACCCAGTCTTTTCTCTTCAGTGCAAAGGGATTGTTTGACAGGTCAACCAAGAAAATGCAGCAGTATGTAGATTGCAAATGTCACCATATTTCCTTTACAAATATACTGAGCAAACGGAAGGAAATAAAGCAGATTTATCAACAAACAGACGATACCTTTTTTACTAGTAAGCAACGTCGTAGCTACACACATTTGCTGGAAATCGATCTAATAACAGAAACAATCGGTCACAGTGAAACGCTTATATACACAATGTCATCAAGTGAAAGTGCAAAAATAACAAAGATCACGATGAAAAAAGAGTATTTACCATCTCGAACGCTTAGGATAGTTTCCTGTTTGCACAGTCTGATCAGTTCAGTCTGGTCGAATCAAATCTTGAGGACAACTTAGTCCAGTGTGTCATTCAAGTTGAACCAGGGAGAGATAGCTTTGACGTTATCTCGCGGAGGCGACCTCGTCTGCAACCCTTCTGTCTACTACGCCGTGTGAATCGGCTGAGTCAGCCATTCATTGTACAGCTGATGTTAACGGTGTCATATTGCTTGCGAAGCAAAAAGCACAATGGCTTTGCACAATGTTCCAACAGTCATAGCATTAGGTTAATAAGTGGCTCTGCCTGCTTGAAGATGTATTGCCCAAAGAAATCACACAGCAAAATGTGAATTCGCACAGAAAACATTTCCATCTGACTTTGCTGAAAGTCGTGCAAATTAATCTTAGCGTTTAGCCGGAGCAAATATTACTTGCTCGAAGAGAAAATTCTCGGCTCGAGCACTTCTAAAACATAATTGAATATTGCAATTTCCTCTCAACCGACAAAGTCTGTCTGTGGAGGGTGCGGCAGAGACTGCCACACCCAGGTAGGGCTCCTTGTCCAGGCCTGAGGCCGTCATTCCATCCATCTGACCTACCAACTAACCAAGGCGCCACCACTGTCTTTCGAGACAGATGGTTGTTTACTACCACCATCACCACTCTATGCTAGTTGAAGAAAGAGTGCTGCAATGAGCATAGGCCTTTCAGGCAACAGTGCGACTTTCCACACGTATAACAACAGGATTAAAGAAATGATTCATTGGAATGTATTATCGATATGAATGGTAGAGTTCTACCAAAAAGCTGTTTCTACGTAGATGGGAATGGGGAAACCGTTTTTAATTAAAACAAGCGTTTATCTGGCAAATGAAACGAGCCCTTATGTCGTCCTCAGTTCGGGTCTCGCCAGATTTACGAAGAAAGCAAACAAAATACTGTGGGTGGGAGGCACAAGGCTTTATTGCAGGCTTAAGAACAACGGGCAAAGTCACGACATAGGCATAGCCGTAAACAGGAAGACACCAGTGGGATTGACGTCAACCGTGACGTAATCGGACGGCTTCAGATTCTCCATGCTGACGCCATCAAAGGTCATCAGCCGATAACCCTGGGCGAGGGTCAAACCGAGTTGCATCCCTTGGATCTTCAGTCTTGCTGGTCTCCCACGGTCCGAGTTGAAGATCACGGCAACCGCCAAGCTACCTGCAGAGAGGGGTCGTGTCCACACCTCCAAGCCGTCTGCAGTCTAAAAGCAAAGCAAGGAGAAGCCTCAGAGCATGGGGAGTGCTTGTCATCTTACGTCTAGATGACATCCACAATATACTGCAATACTTCGCCTGTGAGTCTGGCCAGAGCAGATGCAGAGAGCATCAAGACCACATATTCCCGTTGTGGAGGGAGACATCAAGAATACGTTAATGATGTCATACATATAGCAGCTGCTATTCGATGTTCTCCTCAGCAGCAGGAACCATGCAATTGCCACGGAGCTTTCAGGGCCTGCCCCAGTGCACGGCCTGAAGCAGGCTGCAACGGTATGCGACACTACAGCGCTATAGTGGCGAAGGCGTGTAGCGTGCAAAAAAAAAAGTCGACCGTGGAAGAAATTCGACGGAAATCATCAGAGAGTTACCTCCCTCCGCTATCATAGGAAATCTCTCCCTATTAGCTACGGATTTGTTGCTGTACGAGCTACTTTTGCAGGTGAGTTGTGTTTATTCATTCTGCAAATGTTAGGCCTATAGCGTGCAAAAATTTCGCCCGTGCAAAATTGACAACGGAAGTCATTCGACATTTACCTCCCTTGTTGCTATTTGCCACTGATCGCACGTGTTTTTGTGAAAAATCTCCGTACCATGGCGTGCAACTGTGATACACAGGATGAATTTAAAAAAAAAACAGCCCACATGTAAAAGTAGCTCGCACAGCTGCAAATCCGTCGCTTGTCAGGAGAGATTTGCACGCTACAAGGCTACAACTCAGACAGCCTTTAAGGGTAATGCCGTTTGAGCTGTGGTCAAATAGACGCAACTTTTGCTGTATCGTAAGACTGTTTCGTGACCTTTTTTTGTGTGGGCTACAAGTCGTCTCCTAACAGCTCAACGACATCGTTTTAAAACGTCGACAGTGTTCCTTTTCGATTTCAAATAATAGTTCTCACTTTCAGACTCTCATATCACAATGGCGAACAAGAACTGGTCTTTATAGGCTATTGTGTGCACCTGTGCAGGAGTCTTTCAAATTTTCCAGTGTCAAATACACACCATATTCTCAAAGATTAACTCTATCCGCGAGCATCAGCTGGCCTTTACACTTCGCAACTTCTTCACTAATATCGAGCCTGAATCCGTCAAAACTGGAAAAAAAAACGTGTGTGTGTGTGCGCGCGCGCGCTCGCGCGTGTGTATGTGTGTGCGTGCGTGCGTGCGTGTGCGTGCGTGTGCGTGCGTGCGTGTGCGTGCGTGTGCGTGCATGCGTGTGTGTGTGTGTGCGCGCGCGCGCAGGGTGACTCAAGGATATGACGTCACCTTAGAGAGTCTCCGCGCAGCATTGCCCATTGGGTCCTGGTTGACGGCGATGACGCAAGGATTCTGCAGGAGGGCCCGAGACTCGTTCCGGATGTGACGCAGGTCGTTGGACATGATCAGTGGCGCAGCAAACATGGCCCACATGGCCATCTGAGTTCGCTCCTGGTCGTAGCTCAGTCCGAAGTCACCGACGATCAGCTGCAAGTGAATGGCAGTGAAGTCCAGGCATGCAACGTGAAGGGAGATTACAGAATGCATTGCTTCTCGCTCCATTCAGGCACCATCAAATAAATCTTTCATACGAGTCAGAGTGTTTTAGTCACTAAGATGAAGGTTATCAATTGTGACTAGTTCAAAAAGCTGGCATAAAAAATTAATAAGATTGTTACAAAAAACATCCTTCTTTAGTCCGACAACAATGGAAAAAAATCAAATTATTAAAAAAAAAGTATATTCTCATTTAGGTGTGCTGCTGTTGAATCAGTGCAACTACATGCACTAAACCTCGGTCTTTCAGAAAACCTGCAGTTGAAAGAAATTGGAGGGAAGAATACCACACCATGTCCGGGTCATTCCAGTCGCCAGGCCCTGCAAAGGAGGAGAAGCCGCCCTGGTCCTGGCCGTAGAAGTCGATGGTGCGGTAGAGGCTGTCCCAGGAGTCCTGGATGTCCAGGTGGTTCCGCCACTGGTTGCAGTACTTCCTGATGGACGCATAGTCAGGCTGTGGGAAGAAGCATGAAAATCATCCAGCTTGTCTTTTGGGTAATCTTGAAGTATTGTTCATGATGGAATCTGTGGGCATGTAACTGCAAAGGACGATATTTGTGGCCACTGAAAACTTCATGTGGTCATTTCTTACATAGCTAAACGTTTAAGCTGTTACTTGGAAAGCATCGAATGGTTGCCCTACCGTTGGGCAGAATATGAGATCGAGTAATTTGGTGGTGATGGTGTTGATGATGGTGGTGGTTATGGTAGTGGTGGTGGTGGTGGTTATGGTAGTGGTGGTGGTGGTGTTGATGATGGTGGTGGTTATGGTAGTGGTGGTGGTGGTGGTTATGGTAGTGGTGGTGGTGGTGTTGATGATGGTGGTGGTTATGGTAGTGGTGGTGGTGGTGGTGGTGCTTTGTCTTTCTCCTATTTTGGAGAGAAGATATCATCCATAAAGATGACAGCAGTAGAGGCAGTTTTTTTCATGCATCGATAGACCCAGCACACACATACAGTTATTAGAGCAGACTTAGGATAGTGCTGATTTACATATATGAAATTCACTTTTGCTCAGAAGTACATGTATATCAACCCTTTCACAAATCCGATATCTCGCTCTGTACACACTCTATAACCATGCGTGTTATCTTCATGCGGCGAAGGACCTGGTAGTAGGGCCATTCACAAGAAAACAGGATTGGCCGACCAGTCTTGTTAAGGTAGAAAGACATGGCTGGATAGCCTTTCAACAAAGATGAAATTGAGAAAAGTTTACACGATGAAAAAACCTGTGAGCTGTCTAACGAAAGTACATGTAATTCATGGGAAATGCAGTCATCAGTCTGTTCCTGGCGGTATAAATAAGCTTTTACATTATCAGAAAGTAGTGCAGTAAAAGTTGATAACCCATCCATTGCTTCACCGACTGAAAACATTCAAGCGGTGTCAGAATTTTAGGAATACGAGAAAACGTCTAAAGATGTTCGATTCATGTATGTTTTGAACTATAAGAATGTTGAAAATACGCTGTAATGGGCACCGTCTGATGCTGATTTAAGAGTGTGGAACTTACCATAGTCGAAGTCTGTGACTTCCGAGTGGCAGCCGTCAAATTTGAGGAGGTCCACACACCAGTCAGCGAAGGTGTGAGCATCCAGTTGCAGGTGCCACTCACTTCCAGGAAAGCCCTCACAAGTCAACGTGCTGAAGTCCTCATAGATTTCAAACTTCAAACCTTTGGAGTGCACCTGGCAGACAGATGCACATCTATGTTATTGCTGTATGAGAAATCCTTATATAGAACGACTGCAAGAAGTACCCGACACATTAAATAGCGTAAGTAGAGACAGAAGCAACCACATATTCTGCAGCAATATACAGTATGCACAGAAAGACAGAGTCCACACACATATAGATATAGCATTTGATGACCCTTATACCCAATGAAGGATTCTTTGCGCAGAGCTACGTACGTAGTCTACCAGGGCCTTCATGCCCGAGGGGAAGCGCTGCGGGTCTGGCTGCAGACGGCCTGGGCTGTCCCTGGTGGGGGCCTGCCAGCAGTCGTCTGTACACAGGTACTGGTAGCCCGCCTGCAGGTAGCCCCCAGCCACCATCTCGTCCGCCATCGACTTCAGCAGAGACTCTCTGCAGACGGGAATATGATGAGGTTTCTAACTGAACAAGTCAGATGATGGCTTCACATTTATTGTAAAATGCATATTTCGAAAGTAGGTACACATGCAGTACTTTTTCAGAATGGTGAGGTACTACTTTTTTTTACCGAAATTTACTAGAGACATCTGATAATAATCCGAAAAGCTTGTTCGCATTCCTCTATGAGATCATCTTCTTGTTTCCGGGCCTGGACACGTTAGTAGCATCGGGAATAGCCAAACGTATCGTGAACAAGATATGATTACATTTGTTTAGCATTTACATTCCTGCTAAAGATACTTTTGTAATAGTCTCTCAAATGTACACAGTGAATAGATTATAAACACCATCACTGCCCATCTGTCACAAGTCTTGCTGACAGACACTACCTGTGTGTCTGTCAGAGATCCTCCGAAACGCTACCTGTGATCATGTGTCTTATTGCGATTTTCAACATCTCAGCATCTCATGTTTTTGATGGTGAAAGTTGAAGCAACTCACGATATACAGTGTCAAGAGCTGGTTGGTGGTGATGGCTGGTACTCACACTCTTGATCTGTAAACTGGAAATCACTCCCTACCCCTGGGCTACTTGGGGAAAGACGTACACGAGATAGAACACGAAAGCATAGGTAAACGAATAACAAAAGGATTTAATACACACAGGAACACAAGAACCAGATTACACACTCTGACTTCCCATCCACAATACAACTCGCAACCCTACATCTCCACCGCAAACATCCCAAACCCCTTCCCTTCCGCCGCACAAATCCCAACACCCTTCACTCCACAGTTCAACTCCCACAGCACTTCCCTTCCACAGTCCAAATCCCAAACTCCACCGCCACAGTCCAAATCCTTCACCGCCACAGTCCAAGGAAAATACTTCACCTCCGCAGTCACAAACACTTCACCTCCGCGTCACAACTCATCAAACCTTCACTTTCCCATCACAAAGCACCAAACCTTCACCCTACCTCACCAATCACCAAATACTCCACCGCACCGTCAAAACCCCAAACCCTTCACTCCTACAATCCAAAACGCAAACTCCACCGCCACCCTACCCACCAGGATCTGAAATAAACAAAACAACAAGCAATAGTAATTTTACCCACGCTAACCACACAAGCGCCGACGCGTACGCGGTAAAACCTAAAAGAAACAGAAGGAGAACCAAAGACCATAACCACTTACCCTGCGATCCGGAGTGACAACTGACTGGGACCCCACGCTAACTGAACTAAATAGGGAAAAAAAACCAGGCCGGCACGAGAAAAATGAACGAAAACACACCGGACATGAAGCAACTGAACTAATCAACGGCCCCGAGGAAATCCTTACGAAAAGCATGCAAAACAAGTCACAAATACGGCCAAGCCCGGCGATACAACAGCGCAGCCGTGCAGCACGTGCACAGGGCACCTAATCTTAATAACAATCCAAAAATGTAATTAACAAAAAAACCTCATAACGCCAAGCGGAAAACCCCGTGCAAAACAATCAAAAGCCTAACGCTGAACTAAAAGACAGACCAAACAGTTTAAATGCCCCAAAGCCCCACCCGATAACTTATTTAAAGAACACATTTTACTATCGAGTCGTGACAGAACCCCCCCCTAGGCTTAGACTCTCCCGTCTAAGTCGATAACCAAGAACGACTCGAGAAAATGTGTTCCAACATTTTCCTGGGACGCGCCGATAGACCGTAGTGGGACCGTCTGTCCTTCCCTGCGACGACGTCTCCGTGGAGTCCCATCTTCCTCCTGCAACCCCATCAAGTCCAGCTCTGTCACTTCACCGAGTAAACCAAACCTCTGCTTCCACCTCTTCTTCCTCCTCCCCTTCCCCTTCTCCCTCCTCTTCTTCCTCTTCCTCTGGCCCGGATTCCTCCGAGTCTGGACCAAGCAGCGAACTCCACCTCCACACCTGGTCTCCACCACCCTCAAGGTAACCGGCCGTTGGGTGTCCCTAGCCCGAACCCGTGGTGCTTGCCGAAGCTGGCGCCGGCCGTGTGCCTCCTCCATCTCATCGCGCGGTGTCGGCAGCTCCTCGTTGTGCCTGGCAGCGACCATCTCCAGCTCCTTCTGCGCTTGCAGCTCCACCTTGGCGTGCCCCAGCTCCAAGGACAGCTGGCTCTGCGTGTGGCTGCCATCCTCATGCAGCACCGGCAGTCTGTCTTGCAGTGGCTTCACATACGGCTCCTGCTCCGCCCGTAGCCCCTCCGTCAGCTGCGTCTGCAGCTGCTGGCACCGAGTCTGCATCCCCGCCACCTCCTGTTCTAGCGGGGACAGCTTCCGTATCTGCTCCTCCCGCTCCAACACCATGTCCTTGGTACTGGCCATGGCATTTTCCTCCCCTTCAATGTGTGCCTGGCTCTGGGCATGCTCAGTCTGCACTTCCTGTAGCCTCTCCTCCCGTCCATCCCGCTCTCTCACCGTCTCCTCCCGCTCCCCGGCCTGCCCCAGCAGCCTCTGCCCGCTCTCCTGAGCCTCCAACACCGTCTGCGACCCGTCCTCCAAACTCTTCTGCACCTCCCTCATCCTCCGTTCCCGCTTGTTCATCTCCGCCGTGCAGAACCGCTCCCTCTCCTCCACCACTGTATGCTGTGCCACCTGGTGACTGCTCTGCATGGCCTGCAACTCCTCCGCGTACTTTTGGCGCAGGTCTTCAATCTGGGCCTGAGCTGTCTGCCCCTGCTGCTGCTCCTTGCTGGCCAGCTCTGCTGCATGCTGCGTCCTCAGTTCCTCCAGACTGGCCCGACTCTGCTGCCTGCTTTGCTCCAGCTCGGACTGCAGCGCTGCTGTCTTGGTCTGCAAGTCCTCCTCCAGCTCCATCTTCTCCGACTTCAGTTGATCCACCAACCCCAGTAGTTGGTCCTTCTCCGACACGGCAGCCATTCTCTGCCGTTCCCTCTCCTCCAGTGCCACCTTCATCTCCTCCTCCTTCTCCTGCAGCTGTTGCAGCAGCCCCTGCTCCTTGGCAAACAACCTCTCGTCGTGGCTGCGCTGAAGTTGTTCCACTTTCTCCTCCCACTCCTGCTGGCACTGGGTTACAGCCGTCTGCACCTGCTCTGCTATCTGCTTCTTCATCTCCTGCTGTAGTAGGGTGATGGCGGCGGCCTGGCCTCGAGACAGTTCCGACACCATCCTTTCCTTCTCCGCCTCCAGAGTCTGCACTGCCCGCTGCACCCGCTCCTCCGCCTCTTCTTGCAGCTGCCGCCTCTCCTCCTTCAGCCGCCGAATGACCTCCCAAGACTTCTTGAACCACTCCTCACCCGACTTCTCCAGCTTCTCTGACTTGTCTTGGAGTTCCTGCCGCTGCTGACTGGTGGTCTGGAGCTGTTCCCGAATGTGACGGAGTTCTTCATCCTTGGCTTCCACCACCTCAACCATGGTCTTCTTGACCTCAGCAATGGCCCCCTCGTGGTCAGACTTCAGCTGCTCGATGACGCGCCTGGCCTCACGGATCTGGTTCTGCAGTTTGCCAACTTCTGGAGATGCAGAGCCACCATCACCTTCCCGAAGCTTGTCCACCTCACGACTCGTGTCCTCCAGCCTCTGACCCAAAGCCTCTTTCTCCGACCTGGCCAGCAGCGTTCTCCCCTCGCCAGCACGTAGCGTCTCCCTGCACTTGCGCAGAAGCACTTCCTGCCGCTTCACCTCTTCCCGTTCGTGCCGATCCCGCTCTCTCTGCCTCACGGCCAATTCCCGCAGTCGCCCCGCCTTCTCCTCCTGGTACCTTAGCCACTCCAACTTCCGCTCCATCCCGAAGCGTTGGGCACCAAACACTGCTGCAACACGACACAAAATCACAAAAGACAACACAGTAGCCAGGGGTATGCAAGCGGAAGTGATCCCGGACGAGCCCCCACTGTCAAGAGCTGGTTGGTGGTGATGGCTGGTACTCACACTCTTGATCTGTAAACTGGAAATCACTCCCTACCCCTGGGCTACTTGGGGAAAGACGTACACGAGATAGAACACGAAAGCATAGGTAAACGAATAACAAAAGGATTTAATACACACAGGAACACAAGAACCAGATTACACACTCTGACTTCCCATCCACAATACAACTCGCAACCCTACATCTCCACCGCAAACATCCCAAACCCCTTCCCTTCCGCCGCACAAATCCCAACACCCTTCACTCCACAGTTCAACTCCCACAGCACTTCCCTTCCACAGTCCAAATCCCAAACTCCACCGCCACAGTCCAAATCCTTCACCGCCACAGTCCAAGGAAAATACTTCACCTCCGCAGTCACAAACACTTCACCTCCGCGTCACAACTCATCAAACCTTCACTTTCCCATCACAAAGCACCAAACCTTCACCCTACCTCACCAATCACCAAATACTCCACCGCACCGTCAAAACCCCAAACCCTTCACTCCTACAATCCAAAACGCAAACTCCACCGCCACCCTACCCACCAGGATCTGAAATAAACAAAACAACAAGCAATAGTAATTTTACCCACGCTAACCACACAAGCGCCGACGCGTACGCGGTAAAACCTAAAAGAAACAGAAGGAGAACCAAAGACCATAACCACTTACCCTGCGATCCGGAGTGACAACTGACTGGGACCCCACGCTAACTGAACTAAATAGGGAAAAAAAAAACCAGGCCGGCACGAGAAAAATGAACGAAAACACACCGGACATGAAGCAACTGAACTAATCAACGGCCCCGAGGAAATCCTTACGAAAAGCATGCAAAACAAGTCACAAACACGGCCAAGCCCGGCGATACAACAGCGCAGCCGTGCAGCACGTGCACAGGGCACCTAATCTTAATAACAATCCAAAAATGTAATTAACAAAAAAACCTCATAACGCCAAGCGGAAAACCCCGTGCAAACAATCAAAAGCCTAACGCTGAACTAAAAGACAGACCAAACAGTTTAAATGCCCCAAAGCCCCACCCGATAATTTATTTAAAGAACACATTTTACTATCGAGTCGTGACATACAGGAGTCGGGGAAGCTCTGACAGTCTGTTTCACACCGGAACCGTTCCCATGACAACCATCCCATGGGAGACGTAAGCACAAGCCCGTTGTCCAGCGCAGTCGTCATGGTAACGAGGGTCAGCAAAATTGTTGTGATCCATAGAACCGCCATCTGCATGATGACGTGGCACATATCCATGTATATATAAACAATATGGTTCAAAGGCATTAAAGTTCCGTGAAACTTTTGTGACGGCAGTAAAGGAATGATTGCCCCCAAGCTATTTTGCAATTATCTGAAGCCAAAGGACTTTCGACATTAACAAAACAGAAATGAGATCTTTTTAACGAGTTGGCTGGCTAAAACTGAATGTATATTAATCACACTCAGTGTATTGATACGTTTTGTACGTGCTTTTGAACACACGCTTATTCCCTGTAACATATATACATGTTTGCTGAGCTTGCGAATGTATGCAGGCTAGACATACCGTCGCGATCAAAATCTATTTTCATGCAACTGGGTCACACGATAACCAAGGTCCCAGCGGGTCAGCATGGTGGGTTTGATGAACTCAAAGGTCGAAAAGATAATCTGTTTAAAGTGCAATCATAAGTGCATCCGTGGGCAAACGCACACTTGTAAATTATATCCATGAATATGTATATGCCGTGCCAGGATATGTGTGCTATCTTGACTGAAGACAAGACATACGCAATAGAAATCTCTTCTGCTGTGTGTCAGCTCCAGTCAGCGTGATAGACGTTTATAAAACTGTTTTCAGTTCTCACTCACTAGAGCACGCTTTTGTTGAAAGGCGATGTTCATTATTGCCATTTCTTCTTAAAGCTCATAAAGAAGTGGATTTATTTTTGTTTAGTGGTGGTAGTAGGTATTGTCTCTAACTTTTTATTGTTATGACTCCATTTGGCACAGTTGCAAAGCAAGGAAGTTCTTTTCAACAATACAAAAATGTGAATGATATTTAAATCTAAAACGTTGTGCACAGTGCATACCGGATTATTTCCCTGAGCATTCACGTACTGTACAGAAAATCAAACGATTGATTTGATCTGCCAAGAATTGGCCGGTTAAAGTTATTTCATGAGTCCCAGGTATAACCTTAGAGTTCGTTGGTCTATAAATAGTGATCAACAAAACCAGTAGTGATGTCCTATGACTTTTTGTAAAATTTGTCCTTTACACAAGCCCCTGACAAAATTGAACGTGACAATTCCGCCTTTTCGCGTACTCGAATACATGTATATGTCACAGTGGAAATCGCAATTTAGTAGGATTTGCAATCCTACTAGGAAGAATGGAAATTTCCATTCCTACTAGTAAGAATGACAATTGACATTCCTACTGGCGTTTTATCAGTAGAAATTGAAATTGCCATTTGTACTAGTAGGAATGGAAACTTTCCATTCCTACTAACCCAGATGAAACAACAATTCAGTAGAAATTGAAATCGAAGTTTTGATTTGTACTCATGTTTCACTTATTGAACAACTGTTAGGTTTGTAACCAGAACATGGATTTGCGCATTGACTGAGATCATGTGAACACTTTTTATGAACACTTTTAATGAGACAAAAAACAACAAAAACACTTTTTATGGCATTATAGCAGTTATTTCTACTTGGTGAAAATAAATCTGATTGACTCTTATAATAACTGCACTGAATACTGGCTGCATATTTGAACACTGCTCCTAAAAATATAAAAACATCTCTACACATTGAACCAAGAACACTTCAGTCTGAAATTTGATAGGGACAAAGTCACATCAACCATGGAGGATGAAGGGCAGAGACAGAAATTTTACAGCCTTTTGGAAGACCAAATCAGCAGTCTTGCAGCAGCGAAAAAAGACAATTTCGTGTTTAGCCAGGAGAGATACAACAAGATTGAGAATGCCCTTTCCATGAGAAAAGGAAGCAAGTGCAGCGATGAAGCATACTTCGAATTCTGCTGCCTGGTGATTCCGTCCTGTATAAAGTGTACTGTCCTGCAGGCATTATCAAAAACTGGTTCCATGGAGAGGAACTCGTAGACATGAACAGCATCGCATTTCCACCTCTAAACGATGTTGATCCACATGATCTCCCAAAAGTGACCTTAATTCAGGCATCCCGAGCATCAACAAGATGGCAGAACAAAGCTGTGGCAAGGACAGTTTGCCAATGCAAGGGAGCTTGTCAAACGAAAAGATGTCCATGCGAAGGCGCGAAACTCTCCTGTTGTACTGTTACGGGGATCCACAAAACGAAATAAAACAGGTCCCGGGTTACTTACATGCTCGTAACAGGGGTAGAAAAGATAAATAAAAATAAAAAGAATGTTACATTGGTATTTGGGTGAAACACAACATCCTCATTAACGCAATCTTATAAAATTACACCTACTCTTCACCGACTCAACTCCCAACGGGAAAAATGGAAAAGCACAAGTAAAATGTCGGTCAGCCTTCTTATATAAAACATAAAAGCACGTAGGTCAGCCCTCGACAAGTAAAAACTATCGACCCGTGTAAAACTCTCGCACCAACCTTCCAACTCTGCCCGCTCTCTCTCTCTCTCTCTCTCTCTCTCTCTCTCTCTCTCTCTCTCTCTCTCTCTCTCTCTCTCTCTCCGTCTCTGCTGTGTGTGTGGAGCCGATCTCTTCTCTTCATCTGCTTCTCTCTTCTGTGCTTTGCCTTTCTCCATTTTCTTCTTCGTCTGCTTCATTCTTCGGTGCTTCACCCTCCTCTTCTCTCTTCTTCTCACCCAGCAGGCGTACCGATCTCTATCTTTTGTCTTCTCTCAGTAGACGGACTGATCGCTGTCTTCTTGCTCTCTCTAATATAGCTATCTTCTCACAACCAACTCACGACCCACCTTTACTCACTACTACTCATGCCTCAGAGAGAACACCGCTCATCACCTCGGGTCAGAACTCCACTTCCACTCACTCCAACCTTCCACTTCAATCTCTATACAGTCGTTGGACCACCAACTTCACCAGCAAAAACCAAGTCTCTCTCAGGTGAGATACTTCCGAAACCTATTTCCCTATTACACGTACCAACTGTCACCCAAAGGGCACACAGTGCAAAAATGTAGAGAGCTGATTGGAGAAGTATGCCAGTGAATGTGGAAGTATGCCTGTCTGTGATGATTGGGGAAGTATGTTGTGATGAGATGGGACTGCTTATTATTTGTTCATTGATTTTGAGTTCATCTTCTTTATGCTGATACCTTTAGCTTTATTAATAAAGAGAGTGTCATCTGATTGATACACAAAGTGCGTGTTGTTTTATATCTGAATGACTGCTTTAAATCAAAGACAAGAACAAAGCCGCAAGACAATCAAATATGTCAAATGAGTATACATTTTTAATATGTCAACTTTTTCTCTCTCCTAAATCAACTATAACAAACATTTCATTGCACACAATGCATAATGACACGACACAGAGCACCTAATGTTACCTCATAACTGTTAATTCGAGTTAGCACGAGACAGAATCAGGGGCGGATCTGGGGGGGGTGCAATGGGTGCAATTGCACCCCCCCCCCAGCGGGACAAAAAAAAAAAAGAAAAAAAAGAAAAAAAAAGAAAAAAAGAGATATGTTGATAATGTAGTAATGTAAATGTAATTGCACCCCCCCCCCCCCCCCCAAGCAAAAAGACAAAAAAATGAGAGAGAGACTCAGGGAAAGAGATGTTGATAAATATTGGAATGTAAATATAATTGCACCCCCCCCCCCTCCTCGGCTTAAAAAAAAGAAGAGAGAAGCTGATAAATATAGTAATGTAAATGTAATTGCACCCCCCCCCCCTCCCTCGGCAGAACAAAAAAGAGAAAGAGATGCTGATAAATATAGTAATGTAAATGTAATTCCACCCCCAGCCAAAAAACTAACTAAATAAATTAAAGAAATAAAATACATAAACAATGATAATACATAAATAAAAAAATGGAAAGAGAAATATGTTGATAAATATAGTGATGTAATTGCACCCCCCCCCCCCCCCCCCCAGCCAAAATAAAAAGGGGTGGGTGGGTGCAGAGAGAGAGATGCTGATAAATATAGGAATGCACTAGTAAAATTAAATGTAATTGCACCCCCCCCCCCCCCCCCCCCATATAAAGATTATTAAATTCGAGGTATGATCTTGTTGCAAAGACTTTTTCCTCATGTTGTTTTTGTGAATTGTGATTCTTTATTATTAACATCGAACTTATTTAGCACTGTACATTTTCGAGCATGTGCTTCCCAAGAGAGAGACAGTTGGTCCTATCTCCACCCCCCACCACATCAGTGGCAAAATGTATCGCCTGAAAATAGCACTTTACACGCTCAGATTGCACCAGATTGCACCATTTTGCTTCCTTTTTTAAACAAAATTCCGGGGGGGCATGCCCCCGGACCCCCCTAGCATGCTCGGCGCTTCGCGCCGTCGGTTCGGCGCTTCGCGCCTTCGCTGATAAGATACAAAACACAAAAAAAGTACTTTGCACCCCCCCCTTTCAAAACCCAGATCCGCCCCTGAGAATGGAGAATTTCAATTTCTACTGAATTGTTGTTTCAACTGGGTTAGTAAGAATGGAAAGTTTCCATTCCTACTAGTACAAATGGCAATTTCAATTTCTACTGATAAACGCCAGTAGGAATGGCAATTGCCATTCTTACTAGTAGGAATAGAAATTTCCATTCTTCCTAGTAGGATTGCAAATCCTACTAAATTGCCATTTCCACTGTGACATATATATCGCATGCGCGAAGAAAATACACAAAGCCGCCTTAAAGAGACCGTTGATTTTATTCAAGTAGTTTCAACTTGTACATTTTGAACGTGCGAATCCTTCCTGTAGGTTTGGGAAGTATTTTTCAACAAGACGTCCGGCCGATTTTATTCATTTTAAAAACACCGGTTGTGAACTTTTATCTAAAAGCGTTTGCATCTGCAGAGTGTTGTCGATACCAGTAGAGTTAGATCCTTTTCATGTAGGAGATACATCAGATATAGTAGGCCTACGTTTGAGGCACCGCTTTTATGAAATAAACACCGCCAGATGGGTTAATCGTCACATTCATGACGTCACTGGGCATGACCGTGCCCATATCGACACCGTCGAACACTTCCTGAATGCGGTAACCTTGAACAGCCGTCAGGCCAAGGTCTCCGACCTTGACCTTGATTTTCCCCGGCATTCCATGGTCAGAATTGTAGTAGAACAGGACGGCCAGACTGCCGTGGGGGGAGATGGGGCGTGTCCATATGTCCACGTCACCGTACTGTCGAAATGGAAGAAATGCATACGAGTTATATATGTAATTGTATGTATTAGTGCATCGGAGTGGAGGAAATGTATCTATGTATGAATGTATTGAGTATAGCATGACGATTTGTTAGCCCCGCGTAATGGATTGCTTATCAATAGATGAATGTATGCGGATTTTAAAAATACAAAGAAGAAAAATAAGTTGTCCCGTCAATATTTTTCATTACTCATGTCACGACTCAAAGAAGTGGTAGGACTTTAAGTCCGCTCCCGGTCCTGGACAATGCACCTTTAAGAGTTTCTGCGGTGTCAGCACTTGCTAAACTGCACCGTGTCGCACGTGCAATGCGAGTCGCCATGTGGCAGAACGTGCAAAACATTTATTTTTGCGTGAATGAACCCTATATATAGGGTCGTGTATTTCGCTAGGGGGGAGGAACTTTTGGAAACAAGACTTTTCGTCGCTGTGTGTTGGTGCCGCGTCTCCGAGGGCCGCTGTGCCTGGTAGGTAAGGCCTGGGTTTGGCTTACCGGTCTGGTTGTGGGTGTGTGATTTCTTGCTGAGCGGTGTCTCAGGGGGCCGTTTGCGCCCGGTGGGCAAGACCTGGTTTTGGTTTGCCGGTCTCCTTACTGGTGTTGTAAGGAGGGGAATGTTCTTTCTTGGTGTCTCGTCGTCGGGCCTTTAACGGTGACATTGTGATGGTTCACAGGCCGATCTTCTTTGTAATTTAATCTCATGTTAGTCTTGCTGTGTCTGCGGGGGTCTGACGTCTGCTGACGAAGTCTTTTTCTTGTGTGCGCCTATAGTATGGGTGCAGGGCCGTCACGGCTGACGGATTTGAACGTTGTGGACTCGTGTTGACGTTCATGAGGGGGTGACTTGCACTTTGAAGTGGTTTTGGAACATTGTAGGAATAATTGTAGTAATTAGAGGTTTTGGTTGTTTGTTCCTTGACAAGAATTGTTGTAAACTTACTGCTGGAAAGTTCTAGCAGACTGCAATTGGTGTGTGTTGGAGTGATAACCATTGATGATTTGAGCTGAAAGTATTGCTTGTGCTTTGGGGAGCTTTTGTTGTGGGTTTGTGCTTGTTGTTTATTCTGTGGAAAGATTTGGAGGTAATAACCATCGTTTATTTGAATTGGAAGTATTGTCTGTTTTTTGGCAATAATTGTTAATTTTGTTGCTGGAAAATTCTAGCAGATTCCAATTGGTGTGTTGGAGTGATAATCATTGATTTGAGTTGAAAGTATTGCTTGTGCTTTGGGGAGCTTTTGTTGTGGGTTTGTGCTTGTTGTTTATTCTGTGGAGAAATTTTGTTGTAGATTTTTGCTGGAGTGTTCTGGCATAATGGTGGTTGTGAAGTGAGGTGTGAAATTATATTTGCATTGACTGGTTTTTTCTTGTATTATGTTATGAAAGTATTGTTTGTGCTTTGGGGAGCTTTTGTAGGTTTGTGATTGTTGTTTATTCTGTGGAGAGATTTTGTTGTGGATTTGTGCTGGAGTGTTCTGGCATAATGGTGGTTGTGGAGTGAGGTGTGAAATTATATTTGCATTGACTGGTTCTTTCTTGTATTATGTTATTAAATTGTTATATTTGATTTATGTCTGGTGTGGCGTTGTTTTGAATAGTGTTAGGTTGTTGGACAATCAGGCGATTTTCCCTTTAAAACATAAATATCTGCACGGGACTGCTTTTACATCAGCAGTCAACCACCCGGGCCGTGACAGATTGGGGGCTCGTCCGGGATATTGCCTCGTTGTCCATGATTTGTTGTTTACCTGATTTATAGGGATTCAATTCATGTATGCACATGTGTTTCTCACTGTGATATTTGTCGGGTTTGTTTTGGTTGGTTTTTTTTCGACTTTGAGGGTTTTTGTATCTGCATGCTTGCTTACCTGTGTTTGACCTTGAACCCATATCTCTGCGCGTCTTGACTGCTCCGCGTATTGACTTTTCGGGGTTAGAGAACTGGCATTATGGCTGATGCAGGGAGAGTTACAAGAGGTAGGGCAGCGAAAGGGCCACCAGAGTCGCCTAGATTGGGGGATGCCGCAATACCGGGTTCCGTTCTGGCGAGTACTTCCCCCGTCGTCGCCACTCCCACTCGACAGTATGTGCCAGAACCCAGAGGAGAAACGCCGCGGTTACAAGGTCTGGGGGCGAGGCCAGAGAAAGAAAAGCCGATACCAGGAGAGCTTCCAGCGAAACGTGAAGGCGATGGTGGCTCACAGCTTCAGTGGCTGGCAATGTTGCAGTACCTTGATAGAAGGGAAGAGAAGGAACGTAGGGAACGAGAAATAGAACGGAAAGAACGGGAAGAGAAGGAACGGAAGGAGAGGAAAGAAAAGGAAGAGAAGGAGCAACGAGACAGGTTGGAAAGAGAACGAGAAATGCAGCGACGGGAAGAACGAGAACGCGAAAGGGAACAGCGAGAACGCGAAAGGGAAGAACGAGAACTGCAGCGACGGGAAGAACGCGAACTGCAACGAAGAAAAGAAGACATGGAATGCTGGCGGCAGACACTCAAAGAGTTGGTCGGGAGGCAAGCTCAGACTCGCGAACCTAAGGCTACTCTAGCTCAAGTAAAATTGGAACCACCCAGATTCAAGCCAGGAGACGATTTGGATATCTACTTGACCCGGTTCGAGACCATCGCGCAGGGAGAGGAGTGGCCAGAGGACACCTGGGGAAGGGCGCTTATGGCCTTAATGGATGGTACAGCAGGAGAAACGCTGGCTGCGTTGTCTCTGCAAGAACTACAAGAGTATGAGGAGGTCAAGAAGGCTCTTCAAACCCGGTTCCACCTCACTGCCGAATCCTACCGGAAGAGATTTCGTCAGGCTAGACGAGACGCGAACGAAACCTTCCATCAGGCTCTACTACGGCTGAAAACTCTGCTGAAGAGGTGGATGGCGAGAGCTGGGAAAAAGGAAACGTTTGATGACCTAGCCGATCTCGTGCTCCAAGAACAGCTCTACGAGACGATGAACGCGGGTCTAGCCACGGCAGTGCGAACTAAAGCTCCCAACGACGTAGAGACGGTGGCTGACATTGCGGACCGGCATTTGGAGGCCAGGTTGGCCACTGAGGTTCCAGCACCCATGGGGAGTAGTCAGGGCAAGGGATCGCCACGACACCTGTCTCCAGTGAATGAAAGGGACACGACAGCTCCAAGGGGAGTACTAGAAGCGGCCGGGTGTTGGCATTGCGGTGATCCCGGGCATGTTAAACGTCGTTGCCCATCTCTGAACAGGACACTGAAACCCAGGGAACAGGTCACCCAGGTACACTTCGTATCTGTGGGGACTACCTTTGACAGCAGGGTCTGCTTTCCTGTTCACAACCGGAAGGTGACGGTGAACGGGAGAGAGGTGAATGCAATAAGAGACACTGGAAGCGACCGGATTCTCGTTCCATCACACCTCGTCTTTCCACAAGATTACACGGGACAAGAGATCCTAGTGCAGTCCGTTCACGGGACGCGATCACACCCTCTTGCTAGAGTCCAACTCGTTGCTGACTTCTTCTCAGGTAGCACGGAAGTAATAGTGATTGACGACTCGTCGCTACCCGTCATCCTGGGAAATAGCTGGCATGATCCTGAAGGAGGTGAAAAACCTATACCAGTGCGAGTGACTGCCTCGCCAGTTCAGACAAGGGCACGGAGAGCACGCGGAGAAGCTGCTTGTCAACTGAGACAATCTATGCTGGGTGACGTCACTCCGGAAAAGCTCGCCGCTAAGCAACAGTCTGATACAACCCTAGAGAAGCTGCGCGGGTTCGCTCAGAAATCCGATGACACTAGGCCGACGCAATGTCGGATGATGAGGCAGATCCTCTACCGTGAGCATGAGGATAAGCAAGGAAACCAGGTCCCCCACCCGTCCGACCTGGACCGGACTGTTGAAGCCAAAGAGACTATCACCAGCAGCCATGGTACCATGTCTTCAGAGCATGCATATTCCTTAATGCCCCGCACCAGCATGTCGCCAAGGAAGTATCAAAGGAAATTCCCGCTGGTGCCAAAGCAGCTTGAGGGACCAGTGCTGGAGCTCTCCAAGACTGCCAGGCCCAACCTGAAGGAGCAGATGATGGAGGGCACACCGCTAGAAGTTCCCCCGGTTGAGACTCTGCACACCGGGCGATTCCGGCAGGCCTGCCAGAGCCACTACGAGGAAAAGTACTTGAAGTTTGAAGGGAGTGGTCATCCTTTGACTCGTGGGAAAACGGCCAGAGGAAGGAAAGAGGAGCAAAGGAAAATGAAGAACAAAGAGTTGGAGAAGAGGATCAAAGAAGAGGGTTTTGAAAAGTTAAGGAAAAGATCAAAGTGGAAGAGAAACCAAATGGTGAGATGGACTCAAAGGAAATTCACACTGGGGACCGATCACCAACCACTCCAGTATCTCCGGACCATGGAAGCCTCCAATGGACCTTTTCACCCGTTCGCCTCGGACCCTGGAATTGAAGTTATGGAGCTGCAATCTGATGCCAGGAAAGGACAACCTGGGAGCCGACTTTTTGAGTCGTATTTGAATGATCGTTCTGACGCAAGGGTCAGACCTAGGGGGGAGGTCTGTCACGACTCAAAGAAGTGGTAGGACTTTAAGTCCGCTCCCGGTCCTGGACAATGCACCTTTAAGAGTTTCTGCGGTGTCAGCACTTGCTAAACTGCACCGTGTCGCACGTGCAATGCGAGTCGCCATGTGGCAGAACGTGCAAAACATTTATTTTTGCGTGAATGAACCCTATATATAGGGTCGTGTATTTCGCTAGGGGGGAGGAACTTTTGGAAACAAGACTTTTCGTCGCTGTGTGTTGGTGCCGCGTCTCCGAGGGCCGCTGTGCCTGGTAGGTAAGGCCTGGGTTTGGCTTACCGGTCTGGTTGTGGGTGTGTGATTTCTTGCTGAGCGGTGTCTCAGGGGGCCGTTTGCGCCCGGTGGGCAAGACCTGGTTTTGGTTTGCCGGTCTCCTTACTGGTGTTGTAAGGAGGGGAATGTTCTTTCTTGGTGTCTCGTCGTCGGGCCTTTAACGGTGACATTGTGATGGTTCACAGGCCGATCTTCTTTGTAATTTAATCTCATGTTAGTCTTGCTGTGTCTGCGGGGGTCTGACGTCTGCTGACGAAGTCTTTTTCTTGTGTGCGCCTATAGTATGGGTGCAGGGCCGTCACGGCTGACGGATTTGAACGTTGTGGACTCGTGTTGACGTTCATGAGGGGGTGACTTGCACTTTGAAGTGGTTTTGGAACATTGTAGGAATAATTGTAGTAATTAGAGGTTTTGGTTGTTTGTTCCTTGACAAGAATTGTTGTAAACTTACTGCTGGAAAGTTCTAGCAGACTGCAATTGGTGTGTGTTGGAGTGATAACCATTGATGATTTGAGCTGAAAGTATTGCTTGTGCTTTGGGGAGCTTTTGTTGTGGGTTTGTGCTTGTTGTTTATTCTGTGGAAAGATTTGGAGGTAATAACCATCGTTTATTTGAATTGGAAGTATTGTCTGTTTTTTGGCAATAATTGTTAATTTTGTTGCTGGAAAATTCTAGCAGATTCCAATTGGTGTGTTGGAGTGATAATCATTGATTTGAGTTGAAAGTATTGCTTGTGCTTTGGGGAGCTTTTGTTGTGGGTTTGTGCTTGTTGTTTATTCTGTGGAGAAATTTTGTTGTAGATTTTTGCTGGAGTGTTCTGGCATAATGGTGGTTGTGAAGTGAGGTGTGAAATTATATTTGCATTGACTGGTTTTTTCTTGTATTATGTTATGAAAGTATTGTTTGTGCTTTGGGGAGCTTTTGTAGGTTTGTGATTGTTGTTTATTCTGTGGAGAGATTTTGTTGTGGATTTGTGCTGGAGTGTTCTGGCATAATGGTGGTTGTGGAGTGAGGTGTGAAATTATATTTGCATTGACTGGTTCTTTCTTGTATTATGTTATTAAATTGTTATATTTGATTTATGTCTGGTGTGGCGTTGTTTTGAATAGTGTTAGGTTGTTGGACAATCAGGCGATTTTCCCTTTAAAACATAAATATCTGCACGGGACTGCTTTTACATCAGCAGTCAACCACCCGGGCCGTGACAACTCAGAACTACACATTCAAACGACTTTTTTTTTAATCGTCTGAATCTATGTTACTTTTTTCGGCGTTCTAACCATATTACATTCTTGAATAAGATTAGATGGCATTTCATTACTAAAGATAACTATGATGTTTTGCAGTCCAGAGCGCACACATCTCCGATTAACCAGACGAATAATGTGTGTGCCATGCTGCAAAATGTTTCCGATGACCGACTCTCCGTACAGTTCACAAGGCAAGAAATAAACTCCAAAAACAAAAAAAGCAACCAAAAACTCCCATAGAAAACATTTCCTTAGCGACAACAGGATGGAGTGCGTTACCTTCTGGCTGATGGTGATGGAGGTGAGGTAGGTTCCCATCACACCGAGAGGATCCTGGTTGATGGCGATGATGCGGGGATTCAGCAGCAGGGCCTTGGAGGAGTTGCGGATGTTTCGGAGGTCCACGGACATCATCATGGGCGCTGCCAGCACGGCCCAGAAGGCCAACTGCGCCCTCTCCTGCTCCCGGCTCAGCCCGAAGTCCCCCACCACCAGCTGCAGTGGGATGAAGCAGTGCGGACTGAGAGAATGTCCTCGGCAGTGGGAGAGAGAAGATGGCAATGTCAACATGATGGCAATACGACGATGTGATGACGACGACGACGATGATGATGTGTTGTTGTTTTGGTGGTGGTGGTGGTGGTGGTGGTAGTGGTAGTATTTGGTGGTGTGATGGTGGTGATGTGATGGTGCTGGTGATTATGATGATGATAATGGCGGTGGTGGTGGTGGCGGTGATGGTGGTGGTGGTGGTGACGACGACGACGACGATGATGATCATGATCATGATGACAATGATGATGATGATGATGACAATAACGATGACGACGATGACAATGAAGATGATGATGTTGATCATGATGATGATGATGATGATGATTATGACGACGATGATGACAAAATCTACGATGATAAAGTTTACGAAGACGACATTGGCAACCTGCCTGAGATAATTAAAGGATGACATTAACAAAAGCAGCAACATTTTTCATAAAAGATTGTCACGATGACACGTGTCGTTTTAATCCTAAGTATGCATTCGAATCTGATTTTTTTCTGACTGCTGTTCTCGATAATGATGCTTCCTTTGTAATTTTAACAGGTTTCTCACTAGATATCAATGGGCATTTACAATAAGTAATACAACACTACAATAATTGAAGCCTCAAAGATTTTACAACGCTTTGAAGTCATAGAAGTCAAAAGACGGAAATTTTTCAAAACAACCTCGCAATGAAGATTTGTTAGAAGATCCCGATGGAACACTGTTTTTGCATTGCTGTTTTGGACTTCCTGTCCCATTCGACTTTCCTCTCAAATACCTATAGTAAACGAGCTATGTCAAATACATTTGTGTGCTACTCTCCAACACAACCTGAAATCATGCCCATGAAAAACCCATGTTTGAGTCTCAAGTGCTTCACATGGCGTGCTCCCAAGATCGAGTTATACCAAATCAATTCTCGACAAGAGACACTAAACTCCTTTCTCTCATTGCCCTCACCATGTCAGGATCAAACCATCCGCCAGGCCCAGCAAAGTGGGCGAAGTAGGTGGAGAAGTTCTTGTAGTGGTCAATGATGGCCGAAACGCTGACCCAGGAGTCCTGCACGTCGAAGAAATTTCGCCATGTGTTGCAGGACTTGCGTATGGCCGTGTAGTTGGACTGCAGTAAAATGTTCCCACCATGTATTATGTATAATCTGTCGTAAAGAAGCACACGGAGAAAAAAAGCGACCTGTGTTACGCTCTGGCTTAAAAGAATACAGATACATAATTAATCGCAAGAACGGAAACTAGAAGTCAAGTCATCTTAAGCAGGAACTCGCCCATGCCTCGCTTTATTGCTGACAGGTCGAATCACTACGTTTAATCCATATATATATATATATATATATATATATATATATATATATATATATATATATATATATATATATATATATATATATATAAGATACTTTCATCAGCGAAGTTCGTTGTTCGCCTGTTGTCAAAGTGCTCTTGCAGAGGATGTCATGCATGCGACTGCTTCTGCAGGTACGGGAAGACATATCACTTTGTCAGGAAACATATTAAGGCGTGTGTTACGTTCCATTTTAAAGGGATGCAGATTCAAATGTAACTGCGGGGTTGGAAAACATGTAGGCCTATCAGTAACGTGCTATGCGTGCGCTTGCTGAAACAAGTTTCGGGTGGGAGTAGAGTGAATAGTGCGCGTAGTCTGTCTTTCAGTTCATCTGGTAATAGAAGAGAAACAACTGATCCAGCGCATACGCTGCGTAGAAAATAATATCGTTATCATGGTGTCAAAACTTCATTGTAATGTTGAGAAAAAAACGCATCTCTCTGAAGACGATGTACTTACACAAGGAAAGTGCATGAATACAATCAAAATCAAATGAAACTTTTGACAACTATGTGATGGGTCAGTAAATGAGTAGTCGATTATTCAAGAGAGCTTAGGCACGCTTTTTTCCCTAACATCAAGACTTTTTTTCCACAAAGAAAACAACATTTATGGTATGAACTGTATTCTGTGCAAAGAGGAACATTAATAAATCAAAATGAAATGCTGTACCACATACAAACTTACTGGCGTCCTCCTCAACCACTGGTAATACGGCCACTCGCAGACGTATAGCATGTGTCTTCCAGTCTGATTCAGATAAAACGACATGGCTGGATACCCTGAAATAATGTTTGGGAATCAGGTGAAGGCTCATACAAGCACGTCTGGTAGAAGCAAATTTATGTACACATAGATTTGAGAGTGCTGTATTACAAGGAACTTGAACTGATTATTCAATTGGCAGGGTAGGACTTTATAATCCGGGCACATACGCCAAAGCAGCTCAGTAAGAAATAATTTTATCTGATTAGCAGATATAGAAAGTGAGAATGTATTGATCCATACATTTGTGATAATCTATTGCAAACTGCAGGTGGAAACAAGCACAGACAACGGTAAGTTAGATTTTCTTTCTGAATTTGTCATTTTATACCTTTGTGTTCACGAACGAATTGTGACAAAACAATCAAAGAGTGCACTAGTTAGGAGAATGCAGCCCGAACACTATTCCTAATGAATAGAATATGCCTCCTCTCAATACTATAACACGAGACCAAGCAATTTGCTTCAACATCTTTGCCTTCTCCGCCCCCACAGTAAGCTGCATTTGGCTGGTTTCTCTCTATTATTGAATATGACTGACGCCCGCAATCATTAGGTAAAATATTCCCAGTTCAGAACGTGTAGCTGCCAAGTGCACGATGACTTCGTATGCCCACCATAGTCAAAGTCCAGCACATTGGAGTGGCAGCCATCAAACTTGACGGAGTCGACTTGCCACTGCGCGAAAAGGTCTGCGTCCTGCTTCATATAGAACTCACTCCCAGGAAAGCTGTCGCACGTCTCTGTGCCGAAGTCCTCGTAGATCCCAAACTTAAGGCCCTTGGAGTGAACCTAGCCACAACAGAAAAACTTGCATTGTAACTGTCAAAATACATGGTGGTTCAACGCACAGTTGGATTCGAAAGATCTGATCCTATTCCGACGTCCCCCCTGTAGCTTTTGTGGCTGCTGAGGCGGGTTTATCAGAACCAATCCTAACGCATCATATGCAATCCTCTCGCGGGACCAGATTCGCGTTTTGTTTCGAAAGGTTAACAAAATATATGTAGTTCAGACATGAGCGCTCACGGCGAGCGCTCGCAAAGCCTAAAGCTTGCTAGCGAAGCCTAAAACTTTTCTCCTGGTTGAACCTGTTGACGCGAGCGCTCGCAAAACCTAAAGCTTGCTAGCGAAGCCTAAAACTTTTCTCCTGGTTGAACCTGTTGACGCGAGCGCTCGCAAAACCTAAAGCTTGCTAGCGAAGCCCAAAACTTTTCTCCTGGTTGAACCTGTTGACGCGAGCGCTTTTGCCATGAGCGCTCATCTCTAAACATTTGATTTGTATTAAAACATCTTTTGAAATGAAACGCGTCTCTTGTCCCGAGAGAGATTGTCGCGTGTGATGTTTTAGGATTGCTTCTGGGAAACCGCCTCTGGAGTAGCCTCGGAAAGCTCAGCAGTCAGGGGTTTTAGCTGATGGAGAAGGGGTGGTGTGTGTGTGTGTGTGTGTGTGTGTGTGTGTGTGTGTGTGTGTGTGTGTGCGTGCGTGCGTGCGTGTGTGCGTGTGTGCGTGTGTGTGTGTGTGTGTGTGTGTGTGTGTGAGGAATGTGTGTGTGTGTGTGTGTGTGTGTGTGTGTGTGTGTGTGTGTGTGTGTGTGTGTGTGTGTGTGTGTGTGTGTGTGTGTGTGTGTGTGATTGAACGGTTACAGCCGTATTGTTACACTTGTATGTCACACATGAACATGGACAAAACCTAGAAAAGACGAGGAAGACTTGTTTAGTGATGTTACTTGATTCATCGTATCGATGTTAATGACATTCATGAGCTAATGATTACATTGACGACAGCGACAACAACTACTTCAGAGTCTAAGTATACACAGTGGCAAAAAAGTTTTCATTCTATTACTTTGAAAGGTGCCTATGTATTTTTGTGTTTGAGTTTAGGTGCTGTCAAGATGTAGTGTACTTTAATAACTAGAAAAGACACATATATAATCTCGTATCTGAGTATATGTAGTACCAAACGGAACTTTTGTTTTACTACTAGAAAATACAACTCCACAGTTTTATATCTGCGAGCATGCAGTGCCAAACTGTACCGAGGATTATCGAATAGAAAAAAGCCCACATATTTTTGTATCCAAGTTACTCTATTATTCTGAACGACGACGATGATGATGGCTGGTTCCTCGATCCGATCGGAGGATCACGGAGGAAGAGGTACCTGGAGACATGCCCTCTGGTGATTATGTAGGCCAACATTTGAGCGCCACACTCTGGTACAAGTGGGCGCGAGAGTCTGGGTTGGGGGGCTCTGGGCAGCCGATGATTTCCTCCGTCTGCGCTTGTACTCTGCTGCCTCTCTTTTAGCTGTTTCCATGAACTCACACCCTTGCTTTCACAATGCCCAACAGCTGTTCTCGTCTTCGGCAATGCTTTCCCAGTCTTCCTCTGGGATACCAGCAGCACTGAGCTGGCGCCTCAGACAGTCCTTGGAGCGCTTTTGTGGGGCTCCTCTGTCTTTTTTGTTCAGACATGGCTCTTCGTAGAGCACAGCTTTGGGCAAGTATGTGTCCTCCATGCGTGGCAGGTGTCCTGCCCAGCGGAGCTGTCTGATCAGAAGCACGGCCTCAATGCTGGAGATGTTGGCGCACTCCAAGACTTCGTTGTTTGACATTTACTCTTGCCACTTGATGCCCGTGATGAAATCATTCTGAATATACAGTGCATATACAATACATGGCCAAATGACGTTCTAGCTCTACGACCACTTTAAAACATCTCCAACCGTTTGTGTATGAGTAAATATCTTGCCCACAAGCACTCCTATACTATGATTAGAAAAGACAGTGTCAAACGCGTTGCTTTGGCTCTATGGCCACTAAAGACTCATACTTTCTGTTATGTCTGAGCAAACTCGGTGCCAAAGGGCACTTCGATTCTACAACTAGAAAAGACGCCAACACACATTTGTGTCTAAGTGGTCTGAGTGAACACAATGCCAAAGGCACTTTAATTGGGGCTCTGTGTTCGAGTGGTTAGTGTGCGAGACCTGCAGTTGCTTGCGGCTTGTGGGTGCGATGTAGGCCTACGAAGCTGCGCGGATCATAGAATAGATGCATCCTTGATCAAAGTGCTTTATTTGCATTGCTTCTCCACACCCAGGAGTAAAATTGGTACCTGTGAGGGCTGAACTGGAAAATTGTGAAAGCTTACTTTGGCGCGTTCATCCGCAGCCTGGTTGCATGCTCCCCAGGGAGTTGGGATGGTGTTGGAGATATCGATACCGATGACCAGGGGATATATGCATACGGTTTGAGCACCCACCAATGGGTGGAAAGTCGCAATATAAAAATGAGCACCAAAGAGCACCTTTAATTCCACTTTCAGGAAAGACACCTACGTAGTCTACCAGGACCTTCATGCCGCTGGGGAACCGTTTTGGGTCAGGGACGAGGTTGCCATTCGGGTCACGTGATGGAGCGGGCCAGCAATCGTCGACGTCTACGAAGACGTAGCCAGCCTCCCTGTATCCCTCTGTCGCCATGATGTCCGCCATCTGCATGTACAGCCGTTCGCTGACCAAAACACAATTGAGGATCAGGAACACTTTCCATATCATTATGCCTCAATATGGGCTCTCTCTACCTTGCGCGCACTCTGCCGTCTAGGTCAAAGCATTTTTGTCAAGGTTAGAGGTAGGCTAATGTTAGAATTTCATCCGTAAAATA
>JAWQFJ010023672.1:97500-102994 GCA_034096865.1 Theodoxus fluviatilis | reverse complement strand
TGTGTCGATGTACATATACTATGCTTGGAAATTGAGAGAAAGAGAATGTGATAATAATGTATTATAAATAGTATGTATCTAAACCAAATGGGTCGCAATCTTGAAATGGTAGAGAAGTTTGAATGTTATTTTCTTGTATTGTTCAAGTTCAGTTCACATCTCTCTCTCTCTCTCTCTCTCTCCTCTCTATATCTCTCTCTCCTCTCTATCTCTCTCTCTCCTCTCTCTCTTATCTCTCTCTCTCTCCTCTCTCTCTCTCTCGCTCTCTCGCTCTCTCGCTCTCTCTCTCTCTCTCTCTCTCTCTCTCTCTCTCTCTCACACACACACACACACACACAAACACACACACACATACACACAATACGCACACGCACACACACGCGCACACACACGCGCGCGCACGCGCGCGCACACACACACACACGCACACGCACACGCACACGCACACACACACGCGCGCGCGCACACACACACACACACACACACACATTTACCCTACCTCCACCTCCACACGCACACAGGGGTGTGCGCGCATGCAAAGATAAGTACATACATGTACATGTTTGTGTTCATTCTCATACTGAAAAAGGCAGAAGAATATGATGTAGATCAGTAGTCTATGAGGAAGAAAAAGCAAACGAAGGATGTCCGGCTTGTACTGCACGTACACCTGTGAGCCCAGCCCTGTGGTTCGTATGCTTCCTCCTCGGTTCCTCAGTGCTGAATGCGTTGTGCACACGACTTTGTCATCCGGGCCCGTATCCAGAACGGCGATTTATCTTTTTAACACTCGATTTATCCCCTAACCCCGGGTTATCTTGATCGGTTAGATAAGGTACGCTCGTCAGAGGATCCTATGTTGCGCTTTGCTATATATACTGGTTTCCAGCCAAGAGAGAGCGGAACAGACAGTTGGAACCGTCTGAGTTTAGAGATAAATCGGGGTTAAAATAACTCGCCGTTCTGGATACGGGCCCAGGGTACGATGCCACTCCAGCCCAGTGTATGCCACTTGATCTGTTAGCATTAATGTATCAATACATTTTCAAGGCAGAATCAGACATTTGGGCTGCAAAAAATGGGTTAACCACTAGTGTAACGGAATATTTGTTTTTGTTTGGGTGTGTGTTTATGACTTGTGAGGAAAAATTGTAGCTTTCTTATTGACTGGAAATATTAAAAGTTCAACGGTCCTGTTGCAATTTCTTGCAGTTTTGTCAATTGACACGTAAAGAAATTCATGATCACTGCATGGTGAGAAAACTATTCCAGTAACATTTAATATGAATGAAGGCTGCACGAAAACTCCGTCGGAACTAGATGTACACGGATGTGGACAAGGACACGACTAAAGCGATGATTTACACCGCAGTGCAAATCGTCAATTATTACTGTACCTTGCCACAATAAGCGAGCAAATGCTCTTTGTTACTTAAACAAATTAAATTCACGTCGCGCGAGCGTGTGTGTGTGTGTGTGTGTGTGTGTGTGTGTGTGTATGTGCGTGTGTGTGTGTGTGTGTGCGTGTGTGTGTGTGTGTGCGTGCGCGTGTGTGAGTTCTGCAGGAATTATGAGAAAAATGGAAAGAAAACTATTGTGGCAGTTGACATATGACATGCAGCGTGCAAAACTGAAGGCGTGGAAAAAACATATGTTGATGTTTCGGTCCATCGCGACGCTACTTCTTTCTTCATACGGTGGGAAAACTATACACTATTTTGAAATTGAATACTTATCACATAACGAAACCTTTTATGCATACATGCACGAATCAAACAAACTGAGCGCATAATCTTACTCGATTTAACTTGTATTGCATATTATTCTCAGGCACTCAAATTTTAAAGTAATGTTTTCCGTTTTCCGTTTTGCTTAGTTGTTTAATACTATTATTTCCTCGCCTCGTCTTCTTCCAAAAACCTATGAGCAATTGTCTCGACATGCCGCACGGAAATATTGAAGGGTGTGACACGTAGTGTCATGGCATTTGCTTGATGAGCGTGACAGAGCGCATGGAGCAAACGCTGTGGGACAAGCCGCGAAAGCAAAGAAAAGGCCATGCTTGTAGATGGTCTTTTCTCTTGCCCCAGGCCAGAGTCTCAACAAGACTTGCTTCCCACACCACGCCACACCACGCGACTCCACATCACATCACGCCACACCACATCACGCCACACTACACCACGCCACACCACATCACGCCACATCACACCACTCTACATCATGCCACATCACATCACGCCACACCACACCACATCATGCCACATCACATCACGCCACACCACATCACGCCACACTACACCACACCACACCACATCATGCCACATCACGTCACGCCACACCATATCACGCCACACCACCCCACACCCTACAACATCACATCATATCACGCCACACTACACCACACAACGCCACATCATGCCACACTACACCACACCACGTCACATCATGCCACACTACACCACACCACGCCACATCATGCCACACTACACCACACCACGCCACATCATGCCACACTACACCTGTCCACACTACACCACCCCACACCACCCACACCATACCACATCATCCCATCACATCACGCCACACTACACCTGTTCACACTACTTACACCACACCACAACACACCACATCACATCACGCCACACTAGACCACACCACACCCCATCACATCACGCCACACTACATCACATCACGCCACACTACACCACACCACACCACATCACATCACGCCATACTACATCACGCCAAACTACACCACGCCACACCACACCACACCATACCACACCACACCACACCACACCATGCCATACCACACCACACCATACCACACCACACCACACCACACCATACCACACCACACCACACCATGCCACACCACACCACACCATGCCACACCACACAACACCACACCACACCATACCACACCACACCACACCATGCCACACCACACCACACCATACCACACCACACCACACCACACCATACCACACCACACCACACCATGCCACACCACACCACACCATGCCACACCACACCACACCACACCACACCATACCACACCACACCACTCCATGCCACACCACACCCCACCACACCACACCACACCATACCACACCACACCACACCACACCACACCACATCATACCACACCACACCACACCATGCCACACCACACCACACCATGCCACACCACACCACACCATGCCACAATAAACCACACCACACCAGGCCACACCAGACCACACCACACCAGGGAACACCACACCAGCCACATCAAACCACACCAAATCAGGCCACACCAGGCCACACCATACTAGTCCACACCCATCCACACATCACCACATCACACCAGTCCACATCAAACCACATCACATCACACCAGTGCACATCAAACCACATCACATCACACCAGGCCACATCAAACCACATCACATCACACCAGTCCACATCAAACCACATCACATCACACCAGGCCACATCAGATCACAGCAGACCACACCAGGCCACATCAGATCACACCAGTCGATACCTACCAGGCCACAGCAGTCCACACCAGTCGATACCTACCAGGCCACACCAGACCACACTAGGCCACATCAGACCACACCAGTCGATAACTACCAGGCCACATCAGACCACACCAGTCGATAACTACCAGGCCACATCAGACCACACCAGTCGATAACTACCAGGCCACATCAGACCACACCAGGCCACATCAAACCACATCACATCACACCAGTCCACATCAAACCACATCACATCACACCAGGCCACATCAGATCACAGCAGACCACACCAGGCCACATCAGATCACACCAGTCGATACCTACCAGGCCACAGCAGTCCACACCAGTCGATACCTACCAGGCCACACCAGACCACACTAGGCCACATCAGACCACACCAGTCGATAACTACCAGGCCACATCAGACCACACCAGTCGATAACTACCAGGCCACATCAGACCACACCAGGCCACAGCAGGCCACAGCAGACCACACCAGACCACATCAGCCCGCACCAGGCCACATCAGACCACAACAGGCCACACCAGGCCACAGCAGGCCACATCAGACCACACCAGTCGATAACTACCAGGCCACACCACACCACACCAAGCCATATCAGGCCACACCAGACTGAGGCCAGGGGCTTGTCACGGGGGCTGACGTCACTATGTCACAGCGGTCCGTTCCACGCCGGTGACGAGGTTTCCCCGCCGTCATGTGGCCTGTGGTGACTGGCCTGGTGTGACACGTCAACACAAACACGCCCTCGCTAGCACCGCCCCCTTGTGTGCAAATACTGCGCATTGAGCGGCTGGCCTTCGTGGTGGTAGTAGCAGTTCATACAGCTGTAGCCTTGTTCTTAACTTTGTTGTTTTCCTAGAGTCAGTGCTGGTCTTGTCGTAAGACAATACTTTTTTTTAAACAAGAGTACTTGTCTGCAAGAACAATTTAGTTTGTTATTATTATAAATTCCATCCAGTTCGGAAAAAATTCTATACAATTTAACCACACAAAAAACCCTAGCGCATTTGCAACTGCAATGGTCAGCTCCCAGACAAACTCTTCGTGTAAAATTAGCTTTCAGAATAACATCGACTTCGCCTAAACCACATATGTTTTATGTGCCAATGGATTCTTGTGAAAAACGGAGACCCTTGTACTATTCCCACCTACCCACGCTCAAGGTGAGCATCTTGGCAGTGGACAAGAATAAAATGTCACACATTGCTCAAAGCGGTCTATACATCAGAGTATGGAAACTGAATCAGTTACTAATCTGCAGACATTTGGCTTGGTTTAGTCTCAATGTTAACAAGGGTTCAAGCAGATGTTACATATTTCTTTCAACCTAATGAGCTGGCTGAAGAATTGTGTAGATCTTTCTTTCGTCCGGTCTGTGCAGTTGTGCCCAGTTGATGCATACGAAAACATGTTTCACGAACTTGAACCGTGTATTGTTGCTTAAACATAAAACAGCCTGTCGTCTCTGTCTTACATTTCTGTCTGTCAGCCATGATGCTGGATCTTCACCCGTGTCTGAACGCTTCCACGAACTGCAAGACATTTGTATTGTCCCTGGCTTTTATTTATACCCCTGCCTTCCTTCTCTCCGCCTTTCTCCCGTTGTTTTCTTTCTTTCCCCTGATTGCGTCATCGAAGCTCTATCTGTGTCTGCACACATTGTTGGCTGCAGAGTTGCGAGTCTTCTGTTCAATTTTTCCATCCCAGCAAACGTGTAATCTCGCAACATAACATGACAAAAGCAGCATCGTTTGGACATTTTGAGTTGATTACACAACAAAATGGTGCAGAGAATGAGCTTTTAAGGATATGTTGGAGAACGTAGTCACACACGACCATACTACCAGGTGACCCTCCACACACAGGTGACCCTCCACTCACACGTGACCTTCCACTCACATGTGACCCTCCACACACACGTGACCCTCCACACACGTGACCCTCCACACACGTGATC
>JAWQFJ010023672.1:82500-92500 GCA_034096865.1 Theodoxus fluviatilis | reverse complement strand
TTCGTTTGTTTATTATTTTTTTAGCACGTAATTTTGACAGACAGCGCCTGTTGTCAGTGCTGCGAGCGCAGGGACGATGGCCCCACTGTCCAGATTGACGTAGATTCTCGGCAGTGGCGTACGTAATCATTGCCCCCAATGCCATGTTAGGCTGGAAACAAAACACACAGAACCTCGGTCCCATAACGGCGATTCCCCCAAAGTTCATTTCACTTTCATTAAACTGAAATCACCCTTGCTTTTCACGGCGTAAAGTGAAAATTTGACATGTTGACAGTTATAAACCGGCGAATCTTCTGAGCTTCACGTCCCGAATGATAAAAACAAGGGAGTGTTTTTCTGCATGAGTTACTCTTCAAGTCACAGTCAGAATTACTTGAATATTGACAAGCAGTAACTTTCGCGACGGGGCGTGATGCCGGGCACGCCCATTGGAATGCAAAGACTACACGATTTAAAGGAAACTGACGAGAGAGGGGCAGCTACGAGCTGGAAAGGAGCCATTTCTGACAGTTAAATATTTGAAGGCATTGACTTTTTCACTTTTTAATGAACTGCCGTGCAGGGCTGCTGACAATGGGCAGTGGAGTGCAGCAGGACGCGTGCCCAACGGCGGCCCGACGTCAGAGGCCGACGACAACCAGTCACGCTGATTTGAGCCGCCAACCAGCTGCGTGGCATGTGCAACGTGGTAATTGGCGGCCGTTGTCCCCTAATGCGAAAACCCAAACAGGGCATTCAGGGCTGACAAACCCCCACCCTGGAGACGGGCGCGGAGAAAAGGAGTCAGACGAAGTCGATGTTTTGACTTTTAATCGACCACACACGGTCCGCCTTCCGCTCCTCAGAGCGCGCATGCGCAGTGGGTCGTGTGCCGGCTGAGGTGCCTGCACGAGCGATCTGCCAGCTGACGTCACCCGATGACGTAGCGTTATTCCAATGCGTGCAGCGTGGCGTGTCAGGGAAGTGAAAGCTCCAAGGCGCGGGACACCAGCATGCAGATGACGTCATTGTGTGACGCAGTGACTACACCGTGGCTCTCACCTGTCGATGGTTGATAGATCTTGCTGCAAGCCTTGGGGCGTCGATACGCTCATTTCCATTTCTTTGACGTAGCAATGTCCCGCGATACTTCCCCCAAGCACTCCGGAGTTTCCCTCTTTCAGTTCCCTCCGCTTCATAGAATGATTTTATCTGCTTGAGCGAAGCAATGAATAAAACATGTATATGATTGATGGAAAAAGTTAATGTAAACCGTTCTGGAAAAAATAACAACTAACACTTCTACGTAGTTTTAAAAAAGGAAGAATGTGTTTCCTGTGTATGTGCACGGATGACATGTGAATGAAGAAACGGCGACGATGGGACTTGGTAGACGTAGCCAGGTTACGGAAGAGAGTGCCTGTACAGAACGGCCTCAACAAGCTGGCCGGAGTCAGCGCTTCAGCAGGCCGTATGCAGAGCCGAACCAGTCGAGCTCCGCACGGACGCTGCAGTCGATGCCGGCCTCATAGACGGTGGTGTTGACCTAGATCTTTCTCTTTGTTCTTGCAAACTCTGCGAAACCCAATGATGACCACAGTCACGGCTGAAGAGAAACGTATTACTTGATAAGTGATTATTATATGTAAACATAGGTTCCTTTTCTTCCAAAGCTGGGGAAGACAAAAATTGCATTAGTGGAGGAAAATGGAAAAACAATACACAGTTGTTATGATGCATGAGAAACAAGGCTAAAGTCGGCAAAGGAGTTATTTTTAATAAACGTCGAGAAGTCATCATCATACAATATGACATAATTGCTTTTCTGTGCTTTACACTACTGTTTAAAATTAAAGATTTCCTTAATGAACATGCTTTTTTCTGTAATATGCGTGCATGAATAAATGATATTGTGGTTGAAAATCTCATTTTGTAATTTGTTCCGACAGTCACCTCGTTTCCTAGATCAAAGTCACATTTGCCGGCAACTCCGCTGAGTCATGGCCAAGTGGAAAACGAAGGCGCTCTTGCGAACGAAGGCAGAGAGACGCGAGCCACTTGGAGGTGAGGCTGGACCAGGAGGAAGCATGTCCCAAAGCGTCTTCCAAAGGGCGGGAAGAGCAAGGAAGAACTGATGCATTTAATGTCTGCAAGGAATCCAGCTCCCCGAAATCAATTTAGAAAGTGCACACCTAAACGTGTTCCTCCAACGTGCATCGCCTGCTGGACTGTTGTCATAGAGTGGACGGTACAGGCGCGTCGTCAGTGTTGTCAGTAACAGAGGGTCACGTCCAGCAGTCAGACTTTGGACGTGAGGTCGGACCTCGACACTGCAGCGCGGGAGTCGCCGTCCTTTCGGAAGGGACGCTGACAAAAACCGCGGAGCCCCGGAAGAGCAGGGCGGGGAGGGGCACGACCGTGGCGAGTGGATGGAAGCCCGGACACGAGCGAGGCTAACTCAATGCGACAAGCCGAGAGGAAGGCGGGCGAGTCATCAGATTTCAGGGCGGCCATCTTGGGGGCGATGTGGAAAAAGGATCGGGCTGGGACGAGGCAGCCATGATGGACACTGACGGAGAGCTCTGATTGGTGGAGCCCAGCAGGCCACGTGGGCAAGCGATCGTCGGTGTCTACCCCAGGAAAGGCGCCTGCCTGGAAAACTGCCCCTCTCATGTCTCGACTGGACAGCGTCCAGTGAACGCAGGTCGTAACAGAGGCTCGTTTTCCACTCGGGTATGACTGATGCATCAAGAGACACTAAAATGGCGGTTTTCACATCTTTTCTGTCCCTCTCTTTTGAGATCGACCTGACATTTGTATGTGACTATGAAAGTCGATGTGAGATCTATAAAGCATATCGATGCCGATAATTTCAGTTATTTTCTCATGTGCCTGTATGAGCGCTTTTCACATTCCACACATAATATCATTAAGCACACAGAGTACGGAAAAGATTCCCATCAACGGAAAAACGGAACAGATGGCCAGGACGTGCCTGTGAAGCCTGATGCCAGAAGGTTTTACCCCTTCCTCTACGGAACACCGCGCTGGCCTCGAGACGAGATATTGGCAGTGGCCTCCAAATTTAATGAGTCCAGTGGACTGCGTGATGGGCGCGATGTCATCGGCCATCTGCGCCATTCGCACTTAATCAATGAAAGACAATCTGCAGGGGTAATGTCGCCATTGTCTTGAAAACTCTTTCTACATTCTAACTAGCCTCACAGTACCTACAGCAAAGGAAGCTTTATTGCTGTTTATTTAATTATAAGAAACTCCAGATATTCAAATTGAGCAGTCATCAGTTAAGTTAAGCCTGCATAGTAGATGGACACTTTCATTCCAAGGCCGAAGGTCGGAGTCTTTGGGAGGCGTTAGAGGCCATGCAGCAGACTGGACGGAGCCAGACCTCTCCAGGTGGGCCTTGCAGGACCGCGCGGCCTGGCAAGCGCCAGCAGCTGCTGAGGAGTACACCGGTGGAGGGATCGACGTGGCGGGAGAGGGTTGCGATTAGCGGATAACCCGGGCTCATCCCTCTCATCACCGTCTGCCGCTAAACTGACCATCTCGAAGAGGCCAACCTGATCAGCGTTGATTCGATTGTGGACGCCACATTTCGCGGCGAAAGGTCGGGCGCGGCGCGGCCCTCGCTGGCAGCGGCCTTGCCTGGGTGCGTGTCGTCAGTCTCGATTTGCTCCCCCTACCTACAGGGTTTGCTCTTGCAACGTAATTACGTCCACCAGACTCTCCGCTGTCGCGGGGAATCACACCTCACCGCCTCTCCCTTCGCTCTATATCCATATCTTTGCTCAATTCCGCCAAATATCATTTGCCAGACTCGCTAATTTTCTTTGGCCGGGCTCAAGGCTGGAGATTGGATTGCCGTGGCCCCAGGGCGCGGCTATCAGTGGTGCCGAGCTGGCGGAGGGGCGAGAGTAGGAAGGAGGGGGCGGGAGGCGGGGAGAGGGGAGGGGGTGGAGGTAGGCAACCAGAGGGCAGCACACGGGAAGGACCCCGCCTCTCTGTGAGGCGCTGGCCGCGCGAAGCCCTGGGCTGCAGGCGGGAATATGCACAGAGCCGCGGCCGGGTCTCACTTGACAGCCATCGCATTAGAAGGAAAATTTTCTTCATTTCGCCGGTTAAACATTTCCTATCATCTCCTCGGACGCGCGGAGTGGCTTGAGGGTCTTCTGGCTAAACAGGCGCGAGATGAGGGCAGGGACGGGGGCAGCGCCGGGTGCCCCGGGCCCTGGACACGAGGACCTCTCCCCTCGCCCTCCGCCTTGTTAGCGACGATTCTCTCCAAGAGCGGGGGAAGCCCCCTCCTTCGCCAGCGCCAGGGTTTCTAACCCCGGGGCCAGCCAACTTCTCCGCAAATATTTTGGGTGTTTGACAATCATCTAAATTCACCGCGCTATCGTCGCAATTTGCCACGATTGATTCCGTTTGCTGGTCAGGCAGAGCGAGGCAGCCAAGAGGAGCCGGCGCCCGGAGCGGGGGGCATGGGGGAATGGGAGGTGAGGTGGGGGGATGGGGGGGTGGAGGATGAGAGGTGGGGTGGGAATGAGAGGTGGTGAGGGGCGAGATGGGTGGGTGGTTGGTGGGGGTCGCGATGCGAGGTTCTATGAGGCAGGCTAGGGTCGTTGTAAGAAAGGAGGATTAAAGGAAGAGAAAGAAAAGATAAAATCGTCGAAATCAATCGGAAGGAAACTAAGTAAATAGAGATGGAGGGAATGTGCAATTTGAGATTTTAGGCAAGCATGCACGTATTTGTAACCCTTTCGACAACCGTTTTACAACACAGAAATGCGAGTGGATTTTGGAATATGTGCAGGCAATGCAGGAAAGGAACGTTACAGAGGATAGGGTTGAGGGAGAGTGAGGAGAGCTGGGGAGTGGGAAGGAAGAGAAGGAGAAGCAGGCAGCAGAGGGCGAGAGGAATGGGAGTGGAGATGGGATAGAGAGAAGCCTGAGTGGGACGTCAGACCTCTTCACACAATTGCCATCAACTCTGTCTCCCGCCCCTTGCCTGGGGCCAGGCAGGGCAGAGCCAGCCAGAGACCGCGTAGTTCTTTCTGGCACCTTCCAGGATGTGCACTCTCCTCTCCTCCTTGTCTTGTGTCCTCCTTTCCTCCTTGCCTTGTGTCCTCCTCTCCTCCTTGCCTTGTGTTCTCCTCTCCTCCTTGTCTTGTGTTCTCCTTTCCTCCTTGCCTTGTGTCCTCCTCTCCTCCTTGCCTTGTGTCCTCCTCTCCTCCTTGCCTTGTGTCCTCCTCTCCTCCTTGCCTTGTGTCCTCCTCTCCTCCTTGCCTTGTGTCCTCCTCTCCTCCTTGTCTTGTGTCCTCCTCTCCTCCTTGCCTTGTGTCCTCCTCTCCTCCTTGCCTTGTGTTCTCCTCCATTCCTTACCTTGTGTTTTTTTTTCGTTTCTGGGTCAATTTCAAACTTGTGTACATGTTCTCTTCCTTCTTAAGACATTTACCTTCCACACACTAAGCTATTCTGGTAATGCTGTCTGAACGGTTGTCAGCCGCGTACCTCATGCCTCTCAGATCGGCGCTATTGAGCTGTCATCATGTCCCCCACCTCCACAGAGGCAAGTCAAGCCTCTGTGCTATGAATAGATTGTCCAGCCCCCATGGGCCGTCTCTACAACACTGGGGCATTTCAATTTCTTTCCACTCCGTATGAGTTCAGTTCAGTCTCTTAACCCTGAGATGGGTTGTTGAGGCACCACTGATGACTTTCGGACAATCTTCCTCCATCGATCTCTATCCTCTGTGGCTCACTGTGAGTCAGCAAAGGTCAAGCCTGTCTACTCTTTGATGTTGTCTTTGCACCTCTTTCTCTGCCTGCCTCTCCTTATTCCAATTGGTACGGTACCTTGCAGGATGGTCTTAGCCAGCCCACTGCCTCTTGACACGTGACCGTACCACATCAGATTTCTGCTTTTCACGATTGAGAGCAGGTCTTCGTACTCCGTATAGGCATTACCAAATTAATGTTTCTGTTCTGTTTTTAACCCAGTGTGTGCTTAATTTCGTTAGACTTTTCTGTGTGCCTTTTTAATTCTCTATGAAGCTAGTGAGCCTGAATAATAGATCTATTGGTCCTCCGCCTCGCGTTCCAGCCCCACAGCTTCAGTTTCCCACTTGAGTTTACATGGAATCCGTAGCTTGATGTGCCAGAACGTTACCATTTCGCAGAGGCGTCATTTCCGATACTTGCCCCGCTCTGTTTCCGCCAGTCACAGCCTGACTCCACCCACAGAGATCTCGTGCTGTGTAGACTGCTGACAGACTTTCGCCCTCGCAATAACCGGATCTTTTCCATCGCTGTTGGGCTGCACGGGGAAGTGTGGCCAAGCGTTCGCAGCGTCTGAACTGGCGTCGCTGGCGACTGATGGGTGCAGTGTTCGAAGCTGCACAGATCCTAGAGTCGCATCCTTGGGCAAGGTCGTTCACCCACATTGCCTGCCCAACCCAGGGCAAGGTCGTTCACCCACATTGCCTGCCCAACCCAGGGCAAGGTCGTTCACCCACATTGCCTGCCCAACCCAGGGCAAGGTCGTTCACCCACATTGCCTGCCCTACCCAGGGCAAGGTCGTTCACCCACATTGCCTGCCCAACCCAGGGCAAGGTCGTTCACCCACATTGCCTGCCCTACCCAGGGCAAGGTCGTTCACCCACATTGCCTACCCAACCCAGGGCAAGGTCGTTCACCCACATTGCCTGCCCTACCCAGGGCAAGGTCGTTCACCCACATTGCCTGCCCTACCCAGGGCAAGGTCGTTCACCCACATTGCCTGCCCTACCCAGGGCAAGGTCGTTCACCCACATTGCCTGCCCTACCCAGGGCAAGGTCGTTCACCCACATTGCCTGCCCTACCCAGGGCAAGGTCGTCCACCCACATTGCCTGCCCTACCGAGGGCAAGGTCGTCCACCCACATTGCCTGCCCTACCGAGGGCAAGGTCGGTCACCCACAATGCCTGCCCTACCGAGGAATAAAACCGGTTACTGGGCAATGCATAGTGGCGGCTGGGCGTGAAATTTCTCAAAACGAATTCTCTATTTTTAAAAAGGACAGAAATAAAGGTGATGATGATGTTGATGATGATGATGATGATGATGATGATGATGATGATGATGATGATGACGATGATGATGATGGTGATGATGATGACGATGACGACGACGACGTTGATAATGCATTCGTTAATGATTATTAGAATTATCGTTTCATTCCCATTGTAGATAGTTAACGTGATTCGGGAAGTCTGCCTGTGATGGTCAGCTTGATATGTTGACGCCTTGATTTCGTAGTGCGATACTCAAAATGTAATTGTTCCACAGGAATCTACATCGAAATTGTGATTACAGCCAATAATTGCATTTTCCACTCCGTTTCCACGAAGAAATTAATGTACGCTTTTCTAACGATTAAATCACCCGTATTAATGTTCCTGAAAAATAGTATTCGCTATTTAAGTTTGACCGTCCCCCCGGCGGTTTCAGCATGGGGAGCGTGAAGAAACGGTTCTCTGAGGCTAATAAAGAGGACAGGCTGGAAAATTGCTTCAGAACCAATTTGTCAGAAATGCCCAAGTTAAAGTCATTTATTCAAGCATCTCGTTGTAGCATGCGCGTCTCTGAACCCTGTACACCTGACTGACTGACAGGCCACACAGTTTGCACAAAGAACCCTGTACACCTGACTGACTGACAGGCCACACAGTTTGCACAAAGAACCCTGCACACCTGACTGACTGACAGGCCACACTGACTGACTGACAGGCCGCACTGACTGACTGACAGGCCGCACAGTTTGCACAAAGAACCCTGCACACCTGACTGACTGACAGGCCACACAGTTTGCACAAAGAACCCTGCACACCTGACTGACTGACAGGCCACACTGACTGACTGACAGGCCACACTGACTGACTGACAGGCCACACTGACTGACTGACAGGCCACACTGACTGACTGACAGGCCGCACTGACTGACTGACAGGCCGCACAGTTTGCACAAAGAACCCTGCACACCTGACTGACTGACAGGCCACACTGACTGACTGACAGGCCACACTGACTGACTGACAGGCCACACTGACTGACTGACAGGCCACACTGACTGACTGACAGGCCACACTGACTGACTGACAGGCCACACTGACTGACTGACAGGCCACACAGTTTGCACAAAGAAAAATACAGAGGTCGGCTCTGCAGAGAGGACAGTTAAAGGAAGTGAAAAATGTGAATGATATAAAACGTGGAGCTTGCCAGACCCAAATGCAGGCGTTCTTAGCAAGTTCCTGCCAGTGACTGTATAGTCCTGACAGACAGACTCTTGCTAGTGTTTGTACAGTCCTGACATAGAGACTGTTGCTAGTGACTGTACAGTCCTGACAGAGAGACAGTTGCTAGTGTTTGTACAGTCCTGACAGAGAGACTGTTGCTAGTGACTGTACAGTCCTAACAGATACTGTTGCTAGTGACTGTACAGTCCTGACAGAGAGACTGTTGCTAGTGACTGTACAGTCCTGACAGACAGACTGTTGCTAGTGAATGTACAGTCCTGACAGACAGACTGTTGCTAGTGACTGTACAGTCCTGACAGACAGACTGTTGCTAGTGAATGTACAGTCCTGACAGAGAGACTGTTGCTGGTGATGTACAGTTCTGACAGGGGGGCGGACAGAGGTAGCAGACAGCAGGAGACAGGGGAAGATGCTGCCAAAGCTTGCAGTGCCACTGTTGGCTGTGTGCCGTGAGGGAGTGTGGAGACGGGCAGCCAACCAACACGCTGCTCTCCCCTGATCAATACCAGGGGGCGCTGCTGTCTGCCACGCTCTTCCCCCTGGTGGCAACTTCCAACATTCTGACGCTGCCTTGCATGACTGCCCCCGTGTTCAGCTCCCCCACCTCTCTCTCTCTCTCTCTCTCTCTCTCTCTCTCTGTCTCTCTCCCTGTCTCCATCTCTCTCTCTCTCTCTCTCTCTCTCTCTCTCTCTCTCTCTCTCTCTCTCTCTCTCTCTCTCTCCCTCCCCCCTCCCGCCCCCTCCCTCCCTCCCTCTCTTTCTCCTAATTCTCCTTCCACGCTCCACTGCTTTTTCCCTACCACGGCTTCTGTCCGCCTTGTATATCTATTAGAGACTGTGCCTCCCTCCCCCTTCTCTTTCCCCTCTCCCTTTTTCTCCCCCCCCCCCCCCTCCCCCCGTCCTCTCTCTTGCTCATTACTCCTATCTTTCCCCCCTCCCCCTCTCTTTCCTCTTTTTTGCGTCCACACTTTTCTCTTCCAATCAGTAATATGGCCCTTCCCTGCTTGAACCCCCACCCACCCCCACCCCCCTCTTTCCCTCTACCCTGTCCTCCACTCAATGCTTGCCACACTTTGCAGACCTCTCGTCATCTCCGCCCCTTATACCCCCACTCCCCCTCCCCTTCCCCCTATCTGCCCCTTTCCCATTCTCAATTATGCACTAGTAAAATGCATCGTCCTCTATCTTCCTTTGTTGCATGGACAGGTGATAGGGGAATGTGGCTCCGTTGACTCTCCACCGTTGCTGCCCATTGCACACCAGTGCAATTTCCAACGCAGGAAATTTGCATCCGCGTTTACTGCTGTTTCCCTGTCCGTTGATCGTGTGTCATTATTTCAGCATTGCCTTTACTCCCTCCTCAGCTCCCCTCCTCTAACTCCCCCCCCCCCCCTCTCTTCGCGGCCAGTCGCCCCCTAATCATTCCTTTACCTCAACTGTCCATTGCAGTGTCCATACGGCTGACCTCTCTCTCTTTATTTAAATCACCATGCTTTCGTATCGATCGCTTTTGCGTGCCATCAGTTTTTACACCACTCTCTCTCTCTCTCTCTCTCTCTCTCTCTCTCTCTCTCTCTCTCTCTCTTCTTTTTCTCTTGCTCTTTCTTTCTCTCTTTCTCTTATTCTCTCTCTCCCTCCCTTCATCCCTCCCCCCCCCCTCTATCTCTCTCGCTAAATAAGAGTGAGCTTAACGGTGTAC
>JAWQFJ010023672.1:52500-77500 GCA_034096865.1 Theodoxus fluviatilis | reverse complement strand
CGACCTGAGTCAGCCTCCGCTTTGTGCGGCCTCCGCAGCTCTGGGTCCGCCAGAAAGGGGGGCGGGAGCGGGGCCGTGCTGCCTGGCCCAAAGTCGACGCCGCCTCTGTCCGAGACGTGGAAGTTATAATTTGAGCACGGCAATCACAACGCTGCTTCCCGCTCCAGCCTGCACTGTGCAACATCGCCCTGGGCCTCGCTTTGGCTCAGGACGTCCGTGTCAACACGAGCCCGAGCCGAGAAAATACAGCGCGAGCAGAGGGGCGCAGAGAGCTTTCAATGTGTCCATATTATGAGGTAGAAATTCACAAATTGGCCATTAAAACGGGGAAATTATTCAATTCAGCGCGATAACCTGAACATTCATGGTATTTGCTAAGAGTGATTGAATTATGGGTACCCGGTGTTTACGCTCCACAATCCGAGACGGTTTTCTTCCGTCGGCGGGAGACGAAGGATCCTCAAGGTGGAGGCCCCGGGGAGGGGGGTCACTGGGTGCTGCGGACACAGATACGCACGGGCAATTTCCTGTGTGGACATCCCTGGCGGCACCCTGCTGACCCCCCCCCCCCCCCCCCCACCACCTGTCACTGTGGAGACTCAGCCCCGTCTCGCACTGCGCTCTAAGTCGTGGTGCGGTGCGATGCGTGGCGCCCTGTGTCCAGCAAGGACGCCCAGCAATGCCGCCACTCCCGCCCTCGTCCTTGCCAGGTCTTCTCTCTACAGCCAGGAGCCCCGCGCTGACCACTCTGCTCGATTGCCTGCCTCCACTCGCCACCAGCCTCAGACAAATTTCCGGACGTATCATTTATGGATGGACGTTCTTGCGGAGCGAGTGCTAGCTGGCTCCCGAGGCCGCCAGAGGGGAGGCGTGCCACACGACAGGTCCACGTGTCTCGCCCCTCCCAGCGTGCTGCCACAGAGGCCGGCTGTCGAGCACTCAGAGTAACACACCAGCAACACACGAGTAGCACACGAGCAACACACGAGCAACACACCAGTAACACACGAATAACACACGAGTAACACACCAGTAACACACCAGCAACACACCAGTAACACACCAGTAACACACCAGTAACACACCAGTAACACACCAGCAACACACCAGTAACACACCAGTAACACACCAGTAACACACGAATAACACACGAGCAACACACCAGTAACACACGAATAACACACGAGCAACACACCAGTAACACACGAATAACACACGAGTAACACACCAGTAACACACCAGTAACACACCAGTAACACACCAGCAACACACCAGTAACACACCAGTAACACACCAGTAACATACGCACATAGTGTTACAGGCGCCTTGGCACTATCGAGTTTGTGTCGTCACCTCTGCCAGATGAAAAACAAAAACAAAAATAAAGATAAACAACAACAAACCTTGTGCGAGAGTGTTTTAGTGCCAGTCTTTACTCTTCAACTTCTGAGCAACTCCACGAAACTATATATTTTCCCCTGCAAACAGAAAACTTAGATAAGTAGTCGAACTATTTCATTTTCATGACTACAGCATTATGCCTTGCAAGAATGGTCACCGAGGAGCATGATAGCATATATGCGATTGTTGGATCATGAAGCCCTGTGTGCGTGTACATACTTCATACAGGGCTAGGGGGGTTCGCTTCATTGCCGGGCAACATTCACAGCAAGTGGGGAGGAAAGGAACCGACACGTGAAACAGGCGACGCACCAGCATGCAAACAGATGCAAATCAGGCGTGATCTCTAACTGACTCACTGCAGTATCTGGGTCAGCTCACTTCTTTATGGAACACTGTTTCATTCTGCACCGGACTGTCGCCAGTGGAACACTGTAGCGTTCTGCACCTGACTGTCGCCAGTGGAACACTGTGGTGTTCTGCACCGGACTGACGCCAGTGGAACACTGTAGCGTTCTGCACCTGACTGTCGCCAGTGGAACACTGTTTCATTCTGCACCGGACTGTCGCCAGTGGAACACTGTTTCATTCTGCACCGGACTGTCGCCAGTGGAACACTGTTTCATTCTGCACCGGACTGTCGCCAGTGGAACACTGTAGCGTTCTGCACCGGACTGTCGCCAGTGAAACACTGCAGTGTTTTGCACTGGAATGATGCTAGTGGAACACTGTAGCGTTCTGCACTGGAATGATGCTAGTGGAACACTGTAGTGTTCTGCACCGGACTGTTGCTAGTGGAACACTGTAGCGTTCTGCACTGGAATGATGCTAGTGGAACACTGTAGTGTTCTGCACCGGACTGTTGCTAGTGGAACACTGTAGCGATCTGCACCGGACTGTTGCTAGTGGAACACTGTAGCGATCTGCACTGGACTGTTGCCAGCGCCGTGTCTGTTCTGGCACTTGTGTCGAATCCCGTCACTGGGAAATCTTGACACCGCCTCTCCATTCCGTCCGCAACCTGATGCGTGTATCGGAATAGAGCGTGTATCAGGATAGAGCGTGTATCAGGATAGAGCGTGTATCAGGATAGAGCGTGCGTGTATCAGGATAGAGCGTGCGTGTATCAGGATAGAGCGTGTATCAGGATAGAGCGTGTATCAGGATAGAGCGTGTATCAGGATAGAGCGTGTATCAGGATAGAGCGTGTATCAGGATAGAGCGTGTATCAGGATAGAGCGTGTATCAGGATAGAGCGTGTATCAGGATAGAGCGTGTATCAGGATAGAGCGTGTATCAGGATAGAGCGTGTATCAGGATAGAGCGTGTATCAGGATAGAGCGTGTATCAGGATAGAGCGTGTATCAGGATAGAGCGTGTATCAGGATAGAGCGTGTATCAGGATAGAGCGTGTATCAGGATAGAGCGTGTATCAGGATAGAGCGTGTATCAGGATAGAGCGTGTATCAGGATAGAGCGTGTATCAGGATAGAGCGTGTATCGGGATAGAGCGTGTATCAGGATAGAGCGTGTATCAGGATAGAGCGTGTATCAGGATAGAGCGTGTATCGGGATAGAGCGTGTATCGGGATAGAGCGTGTATCAGGATAGAGCGTGTATCAGGATAGAGCGTGTATCACGATAGAGTGTGTATCAGGATAGAGCGTGTATCAGGATAGAGCGTGTATCAGGATAGAGCGTGTATCAGGATAGAGCGTGTATCAGGATAGAGCGTGTATCAGGATAGAGCGTGTATCAGGATAGAGCGTGTATCAGGATAGAGCGTGTATCACGATAGAGTGTGTATCAGGATAGAGCGTGTATCAGGATAGAGCGTGTATCAGGATAGAGCGTGTATCAGGATAGAGCGTGTATCGGGATAGAGCGTGTATCAGGATAGAGCGTGTATCAGGATAGAGCGTGTATCACGATAGAGTGTGTATCAGGATAGAGCGTGTATCAGGATAGAGAGTGTATCAGGATAGAGCGTGTATCAGGATAGAGCGTGTATCAGGATAGAGCGTGTATCAGGATAGAGCGTGTATCAGGATAGAGCGTGTATCAGGATAGAGCGTGTATCAGGATAGAGCGTGTATCAGGATAGAGCGTGTATCAGGATAGAGCGTGTATCGGGATAGAGCGTGTATCAGGATAGAGCGTGTATCAGGATAGAGCGTGTATCAGGATAGAGCGTGTATCAGGATAGAGCGTGTATCGGGATAGAGCGTATATCGGGATAGAGCACTTCGCATTTGCGTTGGTCTGCTCACAGTAGTTTCTGTGGACGTGGTTATCCACCCATCGACACTCGACAGTCGAAAATCCGTGTGCTCAGCCCAAACTTCCCTTTGCTTTCCCATGCTACATGGAGCTGAAGGTAGAGAGATATGGCGGGCGGTTCTCCCTGCCTTTCTCACGCTTTTCAATGAACTATTTCCTGCAGTGTCTCTCCCGCAGCTGCCGCTTGAAAAATGCACAGCGATATTTATAACTGAGAATGCAAGAATACGTCACAAGGGGCGCTGTTCTCTAACCTCACCTCGCGGCAAATTTGCTGACAGACTTACAAAACACATACAGGTACTACACGAAAACAAAATAAATATATATATTTTAAATTACGGTCAAAAACGTTGCTTACAAAGTCGACCTTCTGCTGCGACCTGTCGGCAACGACCCCCCCCCCCCCCCCCCCCACCCACCCACCCACCCACCTTGAAATACTTGTGTTTATTGCATAAAAGAGGCTTCAATTTCAACAGGTAGTTGAACCACACAACGCTAACTCAGGTGTGGCAAGTTGGGGTCAAAGGTCACGATGTTGGTGCAAGCCAGTTGGCGCATGCGCTCGACCGTTCCTAGCATGACCACTGTGGACGAAAATATTTGTTTCTAAATAGTTGTGTCCTTGCAGACTTGCCATAAAGAGCGACTAATGCGCTTGTACTCTCACAGATATGTTTACTTGGGGTAACATCTCTCGGGAAAATGCGTCAGCGATATTTTGCATCGAGCAAAGCTTCTTGAAGAATGCATGGTTTTCACGTTTTCTGTTATTCGGTGTCGACCGGAAAGTGTTTGTATGGGGTTTTCTTTCTGCTGCAAGCACGACAACGCGATCAACACGTGTCTACTGCAGGCCGGGCCAGAGTACAATGACATCACTGAGGTCGAAAACCTCGATTCGCAGTTTTTCGAGTGGTCTGGAAGTTTTTGTGTCGATGTTTGCGTCTTGTCAACCAAGCTCCAGGTTTTCTTTTTTATTCTTGTGAGAGTGCTGAGCAGTGTAAAACCAGAAGGATTTTCCTCCAGGCTCATATTTCATGGTGTGCTTCACCCTCACAGTTGTGTGTACGGGTTTGATAAGGTTGCATCGGTGCGGGAATATCTGTGTGGGAACATGCGCTGGGCGTGCTGACATGTCCCCTCCCTACACCGAGTCACCTGGGAAGCCAATGCAGATGCGAGGGTGCGGGGTAGTGCAAACCCATTTTACCTGGGGCAGGTCTCCGGTGAAGGGGACACGGAGCAATGTCAGTTGACAAGGACGCCAACGGGACGTGGTGACACGTCATAGCCAGGCAGTTTGGCTGAGAAGGGCTTTGAGCGGTGCGCCGTGCTTCGGGCTTGTTGTTCCAGAAGGTTCTCCTTTCTCTGCTAGAAGGATCGCTCTTTATAAACCCTCCGTCTTCCCAGTCAGGCCTTGGCCTGCTGATGAGGTGGCTGAGCACACGCTGTTGACGCCAAACACTCCAGCACGAGGGCACCAGACTGAAACAAGGCGCTCTGGGAAGAACGTGTCAGCCACGGCACAAGAGCAGCCAAGGGCCAGTACAGCCACAAGGCCTGTGGGCCGGGCCAGCTCCACGCTCTGATCGCTGCACACAGTGTCTGCCTGGAGCGCTGCCTGCAGCACAAGGACCCGTATGAGCAGCTGTGGACCCACCACGCCTGCAGCGCCGGCAGCGTGTAGCTTGGGATCCGGCGAGAGCGGATTACGCCCTCGCTATCACTATCTGTTAGGCTTTCTGTATTCCCTGACGGAATGGGCCCGGTCTTGGTATCCCACGAGTCAAAGCGAGAGTCGCCCCAAGGCAGCCGCCTGAATGAGGCGCGTCGCTGGACTTGCTGCAAGCCTCAGCTGCACAAACACGCGAGCGGGACGCCGTCCTGGGCAGGGTGGACGTATCCCCTGCTTTGAAGGCGGACTAGCGGCTGAACATACCTCGCCATAGCGTTCTTGGTCCAAGCCTGCTGAATAGTCATGGCGTGGTCATCTGTTTTTACAGCCGTGACAGGGATACATGGATAATAGTAGCACATTCTCAGGCTTCAAGGAAAACAAATATTGGGATCAAAAGCAATTAGTCTTTCTGTCGGGGTAACTCTTGATTACGTCTCAGGGTGGACAGACTGCTAAACTGGCATTTCTTTGTTTCTTTCACGTTAGACGTGCGCGGTTTTTCATGCGACTTCTTGCCTGCGTGTCATTCCCAGGCTGTCCCCGATCTGCAGCATGACATGCAGTGCAGGTTTCATTAACAGCCTGTGATTAATGATTCTTCCGCGCCTTATAGACGGTGATTCTATTGTAAACATGTTTTACGGGTTTCCGACCAAAAAGAAAAAGGAGAATATATCTTGTCTTTAGTCCATAAGGCAGAGTCACAGCAAAGTAAACTTATCATTTGAGTTTTGCGTCGTGTCACTCACTGTCAGGCGTGTTTCAGGTGTCAGCGCAGGTGTGAAGGATGAAGCCTAGGGCTGTAATTATCTTGTCTCACTATGTGTGCCGTGATAAGAATGTACAGGCACTTGTTTGAACCAGACCAAAGAGGGACTCGACTTGGGTGTCTGTGCTGGGGCTGGATCATTCAGCGTGGCTGAGACTAGTGGATATAGTCTCAGCAACAGGTTGGTCACGTGATAGCCTTAATTCTTCCATAACATGCATACCACCATTCTGGACACAGAGTCTCCGCCACGCTGAATGGCATACTAGATCATTGAGTGTATTCCTCCGCTTGTTGTGATACACTCGATACTGGCAGCCATCTTGTCGTCAATTCATTTTCTAAACATCGATTTCCCATAAATGTAAAACTTGTATGCGGTAAAATTCGAATCACAAGAGTGTAATATTGTGAACTCTACTAATTATAAGGACTTTGAATACAACAGCAACAATTATACTTCATTGTGCGAGTAAGGCAATCAATCCCGTCTGCATAATCATAATGATAATCTTTTGGACCGATAGTACGATACGCCCAGAAACCCGCTGAGTGCTTTTTCTGATGAGGAATCATTAATTTAATGTATGCTTAGAAGGATTAAAACTTAGAAAAACTGCTTCTGAGCTCTCCGATGATATCGAACTTCGGAATCCGACGGATTCCTACAGAAGAATTAGCCTTATAGCAACGGAATGTAGGTTAAATTACTTACCATCAGTCGATACACGAATGATCGAAGTGTGGACTCCATGCAGCAGCTCGTCAAACAGTGTGAAGGAAGGTAGACCACAGGTTCCGGCCAGAAAGCATTTCTTGGCGAGAGTATAACCATAGATTCACGTCACCAGCCCGGTGCCATAGGAATCTTTTTCGCTTGTTTACTAGTTCCAAAGATTGCGTATACACGTGTATACATGTACACAATCCCACGTGCTCAAGGCAGTTTGCAGCTTTATAGACGACGTTCGCGCTGAAAGTAGTTCTCAAATGATTTCCTGAAAATCTCATAGATTAGTTTTATTAGAACACCAAATTTGTGTTTATCTATCGGAATAAATAATTGGAGTGAAATATAATCGTATCTTTTTACTCTCGATGATCTTTTGATCATGTTGAATTTTGATTGGTAAAATCATTGGAATGTGAAGCCGAAGTCACGTGACCAACCTGTATCAGAGATACTAATATCTCTGTGTTCAGAATGGGGCTGGGGCTGTGACTGCACCACGAAGCGACACCTGGGGGTGGAGCGACTCATTCCTGCAGGTCACGGCGTCCTCCCTCCTCCTGCCCTGCTTGGCAGGCCCCGCACCTGGAGCCAGGCCTGATGGAGGGGAACCGGTCAAGGCTGTGTATGAATAATCAAGTGGCACTGCCAACATGGTGGCCTTGGACATGCCATCCATCAATCCCAGACTGCATCTGGGCAGTCGCTGTTTTGAGAGAAGTTCCCGTCTTGAGTGCCGCTCATCACGTCAGGGGAGGCTACCCTTCCTCCAGTGCGTGTGTGTCCCAATGTCCGCAGCTGTCTGGCTGGAGGACGAGGTCACTTTGTCACGAACATCTCCTTGCCAGGAGGAAGTAATCTTTTCTTTGAGGTCATTGTCATAATGTTTTTGTCCACCTGCTTGCTTAGCAAGCATAATACTCGTGAGGCTCTGTGGCCGAGTGGTTAGCGCGCTGAACATGCAGTCGCTTGCGGCTGGCGAGTGCTGTGTTCGAAACTGCGCGGACTCTAGAGTTGCATTCTTGAGCAAGGCGTTTTACTCACATTGCTTCTCCTCACCCAGGAGTAAAACGGGTATCTGTGAGGGCTGAGTTGGAAAATTGTGAATGATAACTTAGGCGCTTTCATCCGCAGCGTGGTTGCATGCTTCCCAGGGCGTTGAGATGGTGTTGGTGTGATAAAATGAGGTAGTCCGATGACGAGGAGGTAAATGTGTGCGGTTTGAGCATCCATCAATGGGTGGAAAGTCGCAATATAAAAATAGTACCTTGTTACATTTACGTCCTCTGGCGGTTGTATAAGGCGTTCAGTCAAATCTCATGGAAAACGAAACGAAAACGCTCTGCTCATGATCATTTTGTGGATCAGATGTTGTAAAAATATCCTTCAATGTCGTCGTCATCGTCGTCTCCTTCTTTCTCCTCCCCCCCCCCCCGTCCTCCTCCCCCTCCCCTCTCCTCCCCTTCTCCCCCTCTCCCCTCCTCCCCCTCCCCCCCTCCCCCTCCCCCCCTCTTCCAACCCCTATCCCTCTCCAACCCTTCCCCCACCCACTCCTCCTACTTCTCCCCTTCCCCCTTCTCGTCGTCGTCATCTTTTTTATAGTAAGACACATTATGTGATGCTCTGTGAACATCATTATAGACGTTGGCTCGAAATGAGGAAAAGCGGTGGCAAAATTAAGAGAAGAAAAATCATAGAAACACAGACATGTACTTTTTCTTGGTAAGGTCAAACAGGCTGACCAGATGTCAGCACTTTAGTTCCGGCTGCGGTGCAAATTCCGATGAAAGATCCCCCCCCCCCCCCCCTAAGCACGACATGACCTGTCTCCAGGAGCGGTGACTCAGGGGGAGGAAGTCCTCCATCGAGGGAGGAACACTGCCGGGCCGCCAACGCCGCTCATCAGAGTGAGTCCGCAGCGTGCCCAGGCCCGGGGACGGCCATTCCTGTCCGGGAACCCTTTCACAGTCCAGGGGGACCTGTCCTACAGCACCTGCAGCCTTGCCCAGGCCCGGGGAAGGCCATTCCTGTCCGGGAACCCTTTCACAGTCCAGGGGGACCTGTCCTACAGCATCTGCAGCCTTGCCAAGGAATCCATCCCCGATTGGCAGGTCGCTGAGAGATAAATGTCAAGAAAGAGAGAGAGAGAGAGAGAGAGAGAGAGAGAGAGGGATTGTGAGAGATGAAGATAGAGAGAGATGAAGAGAGATATAGATATAGAGTTGAAGAAGAGAGAAATGAAGAAAGCGATGTAGAGAGAGCGATATATATAAAGAGAGCCGTTAACCGGACCGGCAACCGCCAGAGCCGTGGGGAGAAATGAGCCAATTTGCCATCCCCAGAGCTTTGGAGACCTGGCCTCTGTTCACTATTGTGACACGCCGCTGGGGCAGAAGAGCAGCTCCACTCAGCACCTCCGCGCTGGGCGTTGCAGCAGTCCCGACCCCAGCACAAGTTTCAATCCTGTTTAATCAGCGAGTCTTTATCCCCACAACAGCCGCGGGCTATCGCGTCGAAAAAGCCCGTGCTGCCTTCCTCGTCGCCTTCACGGGCCGTGAGCGCGTTCACTCCACTCACCTTCGGGCCGTGAGCGCGTTCACTCCACTCACCTTCGGGCCGTGAGCGCGTTCACTCCACTCACCTTCGGGCCGTGAGCGCGTTCACTCCACTCACCTTCGGGCCGTGAGCGCGTTCACTCCACTCACCTTCGGGCCGTGAGCGCGTTCATTCCACTCACCTTCGGGCCGTGAGCGCGTTCATTCCACTCACCTTCGGGCCGTGAGCGCGTTCACTCCACTCACCTTCGGGCCGTGAGCGCGTTCACTCCACTCACCCTCGGGCCGTGAGCGCGTTCACTCCACTCACCTTCGGGCCGTGAGCGCGTTCACTCCACTCACCTTCGGGCCGTGAGCGCGTTCACTCCACTCACCTTCGGGACGTGAGCGCGTTCACTCCACTCACCTTCGGGACGGGAGCGCGTTCACTCCACTCACCTTCGGGACGGGAGCGCGTTCACTCCACTCACCTTCGGGACGGGAGCGCGTTCACTCCACTCACCCCCGGGCCGTGAGCGCGTTCACTCACCTCACCTTCGGGCCGTGAGCGCGTTCACTCCACTCACCTTCGGGACGTGGAGCGCGTTCACTCCACTCACCTTCGGGACGGGAGCGCGTCACTCCACTCACCCGGACGGGAGCGCGTTCACTCACTCACCTTCGGGACGTGAGCGCGTTCACTCCACTCACCTTCGGGACGGGAGCGCGTTCACTCCACTCACCTTCGGGACGGGAGCGCGTTCACTCCACTCACCTTCGGGACGGGAGCGCGTTCACTCCACTCACCTTCGGGACGGGAGCGCGTTCACTCCACTCACCTTCGGGCCGTGAGCGCGTTCACTCCACTCACCTTTGGGACGGGAGCGCGTTCATTCCACTCACCTTCGGGCCGTGAGCGCGTTCACTCCACTCACCTTCGGGCCGTGAGCGCGTTCACTCCACTCACCTTCGGGCCGTGAGCGCGTTCACTCCACTCACCTTCGGGACGGGAGCGCGTTCACTCCACTCACCTTCGGGCCGTGAGTGCGTTCACTCCACTCACCTTCGGGACGGGAGGATCGCTCGCGGAGCGGGGCTGAAATAAACCAGCCATGCTCGTGTTTTGAGAACAGCAGCTTTACTTCCTGCCAACAAAGACGGGTAGTTTCCGCTCGATATTGAAGCGATCACCTCCACCCGACTGAGTTCGGCGGCCCTTGGAGATCTTTCTTCAGAACGGAGGTTCCCCCGCTTGCTGCGTGCGCCCAGGCGTTCAAAGATCCCTGGGAAAGTTGTTCGCACTGGCATAGGTGACCGCTAATCTGTGACAACAGCCCCCAGCCACTATGGCCGCCGCTCTGGGTGCTTACAGTAAACACGGACCTTTTCACGGGGTGACGAGGGAAGACGGTGATCCTGCGATCTTCCTGCGTTAGTCATCTAATCTCCCCCTTCCTCGCTCCCTCTCGTACTCCCACTCTTTATTCCCTTTCAGTTTCTGTCCTTCGGTTATAATAGCTACGCTATATGTTACCATCGCTGAGGTTTGAGAGGTCATTTGAGGACGTTCCGTCGAGAGATGAATGGTGATGTAGAGTCTTGAGCCGTGAGTGAAGTCGCAGGACAAGTACAAGGACTTAGCATGTGCACATGTATCCTAAACGTCGTGGTTTTGCAAGCGATCTGTGCACAAAAGCAGATGTCGAGAACGATCAGCTTAGGAAAAAAGTCTGATAAGATTATGTAGAATATTCTGTTGATAAAATCGATGTAAAGTCGTTCATTTACTGACGCATCATTTGTGTTCTTTATCACGATACGTTTTCTGTGAATTTCTCGTGTACAAGTATTTCTCGTGTACAAGTATTTCTCGTGTACAAGTATAAATGGTTATACCACGAGTCAGAGCGTGCTGAGGAGGGTGGTAGGATCCTGACTGACGCAGGCCGAGAGGTTACGGCCAGCGCGGCACAGCTGACGCCAAGTGGCGGTGCACGTGGCAGCCGTCCCCACACGCGCTCCGCGATGCCGGACATCTGTGCGACACCAGCCTCTGGCCACGAAAAGCACGCTGTTGTTGGGGAAGAGGACGAGGAGTTTAAGCGGCAGTCTGCCCCAGGCCGACACTGGGATCCAAGCCGCCTGGCCTGGGAAGCGGATTGCGGGGACGCGTACCCCGTAGCTGCCTCATTGTCGGCCTTCTGCTGAACCTTGATGGGGCCGCCGTCGTACAATATCAATTTTCTGTGAGGACAAACCCTTTTCAGGCTATCGGGCGTTTCGGCTTGTCTCTTCGTCGATATCCCTGATCTGTGAAAGGATCCGGCACAAAGGGAATCCAAACCAACGGTTGTTAAAGCCAGTCAAAACGTGCACAAGACTTTGGGATTGAAGGCTTACATAAACGCCCTTCCATAATGCTGAGCTGCGTTTCAATGAGAGTTTGGACAGAGATTTTAAATACTTCTGATTCCTGGCGACAAGGGCGCGGAGCTACAGGATTCAACATTGCGCACCTTTGTCCACTGCATAAACAGCAGTTGACGATGATCCTGCACATAATGGTTGGCTTGGTAGGGATGATTTGCAACGATCTGGTCATTGTTTTGGCCATCACGAACGGCCATGATATTAGGCAACAAAGGCGGGACTGAGCCCTTTCTTTCGCGTCTGCGTGCCTCCGTGCAGACCACACGTCCAGAGGAGGCAGCGCGGGGGATGACCGCCACTCTGACTGCCGGCTGTGTTGTCCCTGACAAAGGCTTCTGTCTGCCCCGAATGCGCGTCGGCGCTGCATGCAGCCACAATGGAGATAACCACGTGGCAGGGTAGGCAGCTCAAGCCTGCACAATCAATGCTGCCTGGAATTAGGCACAATAACGGTCTTTTAAAACTATGCACAACTTTTATCGGATTTTCACAAATAAAGAGACGAACTGGACAAAGTGAGTTACAGTGATGGTGTACTGCCCTGTCGTGCCTGGCTTTCCGCACAGACACTCACCATGGTATGTTGCCGTCACGCTCACTGCACACTGCATGTCGGGTGCCGTCACGCTCACTGTATGTCGGGTGCCGTCACGCTCACTGCACACTGTATGTCGGGTGCCGTCACGCTCACTGCACCCTGCATGTCGGGTGCCATCACGCTCACTGTATGTCGGGTGCCGTCACGCTCACTGTATGTCGGGTGCCGTCACGCTCACTGCACACTGCATGTCAGGTGCCGTCACGCTCACTGTATGTCGGGTGCCGTCACGCTCACTGTACTCTGTCGGATGCCGTCACGCTCACTGCACACTGTATGTCGGGTGCCGTCACGCTCACTGCATGTCGGGTGCCGTCACGCTCACTGCACACTGCATGTCGGGTGCCGTCACGCTCACTGCACACTGTATGTCGGGTGCCGTCACGCTCACTGCACTGCATGTCGGGTGCCGTCACGCTCACTGCACACTGCATGTCGGGTGCCGTCACGCTCACTGCACATGTATGTCGGGTGCCGTCACGCTCACTGCACACTGATGTCGGGTGCCGTCACGCTCACTGCACACTGTATGTCGGGTGCCGTCACGCTCACTGCACACTGTATGTCGGGTGCCGTCACGCTCACTGCACACTGCATGTCGGGTGCCGTCACGCTCACTGCACACTGTATGTCGGGTGCCGTCACGCTCACTGCACACTGCATGTCGGGTGCCGTCACGCTCACTGCACACTGTATGTCGGGTGCCGTCACGCTCACTGCACACTGTATGTCGGGTGCCGTCACGCTCACTGCACACTGTATGTCGGGTGCCGTCACGCTCACTGCACACTGCATGTCGGGTGCCGTCACGCTCACTGCACACTGTATGTCGGGTGCCGTCACGCTCACTGCACACTGTATGTCGGGTGCCGTCACGCTCACTGCATGTCGGGTGCCGTCACGCTCACTGCACACTGTATGTCGGGTGCCGTCACGCTCACTGCACACTGTATGTCGGGTGCCGTCACGCTCACTGCACACTGTATGTCGGGTGCCGTCACGCTCACTGCACACTGTATGTCGGGTGCCGTCACGCTCACTGCACACTGCATGTCGGGTGCCGTCACGCTCACTGCACACTGTATGTCGGGTGCCGTCACGCTCACTGCACACTGCATGTCGGGTGCCGTCACGCTCACTGCACACTGTATGTCGGGTGCCGTCACGCTCACTGCACACTGTATGTCGGGTGCCGTCACGCTCACTGCACACTGTATGTCGGGTGCCGTCACGCTCACTGCACACTGTATGTCGGGTGCCGTCACGCTCACTGCACACTGCATGTCGGGTGCCGTCACGCTCACTGCACACTGTATGTCGGGTGCCGTCACGCTCACTGCACACTGCATGTCGGGTGCCGTCACGCTCACTGCACATTGTATGTCGGGTGCCGTCACGCTCACTGCACATTGCATGTCGGGTGCCGTCACGCTCACTGTACTCTGTATGTCGGGTGCCGTCACGCTCACTGCACACTGTATGTCGGGTGCCGTCACGCTCACTGCACACTGTATGTCGGGTGCCGTCACGCTCACGGCACCTGTATGTCGGGTGCCGTCACGCTCACTGCACACTGTATGTCGGGTGCCGTCACGCTCACTGCACACTGTATGTCGGGTGCCGTCACGCTCACTGCACACTGTATGTCGGGTGCCGTCACGCTCACTGCACACTGTATGTCGGGTGCCGTCACGCTCACTGCACACTGCATGTCGGGTGCCGTCACGCTCACTGCACACTGTATGTCGGGTGCCGTCACGCTCACTGCACACTGTATGTCGGGTGCCGTCACGCTCACTGCACACTGTATGTCGGGTGCCGTCACGCTCACTGCACACTGTATGTCGGGTGCCGTCACGCTCACTGCACACTGTATGTCGGGTGCCGTCACGCTCACTGCACTCTGTATGTCGGGTGGCAGTCACGCTCACTGCACACTGTATGTCGGGTGCCGTCACGTTCACTGCACAATGTATGTCGGGTGCCGTCACGCTCACTGCACTCTGTATGTCGGGTGCCGTCACGCTCACTGCACACTGTATGTCGGGTGCCGTCACGCTCACTGCACACTGTATGTCGGGTGCCGTCACGCTCACTGCACTCTGTATGTCGGGTGCCGTCACGCTCACTGTATGTCGGGTGCCGTCACGCTCACTGCACACTGTATGTCGGGTGCCGTCACGCTCACTGCACACTGTATGTCGGGTGCCGTCACGCTCACTGCACACTGTATGTCGGGTGCCGTCACGCTCACTGCACTCTGTATGTCGGGTGCCGTCACGCTCACTGCACTCTGTATGTCGGGTGCCGTCACGCTCACTGCACTCTGTATGTCGGGTGCCGTCACGCTCACTGCATATTGTATGTCGGGTGCCGTCACGCTCACTGCACACTGTATGGCGGGTGCCGTCACGCTCACGTAGCGGTGCGCACTCACTGTACTGTCGGGTGCCGTCACGCTCACTGCACACTGTATGTCGGGTGCCGTGTCCGTCACGCTCACTGCACTCTGTATGTCGGGTGCCGTCACGCTCACTGCACACTGTATGTCGGGTGCCGTCACGCTCACTGCACATTGTATGTCGGGTGCCGTCACGCTCACTGCACTCTGTATGTCGGGTGCCGTCACGCTCACTGCACTCTGTATGTCGGGTGCCGTCACGCTCACTGCACACTGTATGTCGGGTGCCGTCACGCTCACTGCACACTGTATGTCGGGTGCCGTCACGCTCACTGCACTCTGTATGTCGGGTGCCGTCACGCTCACTGCACTCTGTATGTCGGGTGCCGTCACGCTCACTGTATGTCGGGTGCCGTCACGCTCACTGTACTCTGTCGGGTGCCGTCACGCTCACTGCACACTGTATGTCGGGTGCCGTCACGCTCACTGCACACTGTATGTCGGGTGCCGTCACGCTCACTGCACTCTGTATGTCGGGTGCCGTCACGCTCACTGCACTCTGTATGTCGGGTGCCGTCACGCTCACTGCACTCTGTATGTCGGGTGCCGTCACGCTCACTGCATATTGTATGTCGGGTGCCGTCACGCTCATTGCACACTGTATGGCGGGTGCCGTCACGCTCACTGTATGTCGGATGCCGTCACGCTCACTGTACTCTGTCGGGTGCCGTCACGCTCACTGCACACTGTATGTCGGGTGCCGTCACGCTCACTGCACAAGGTGTGTTGGTTCACCAAATACTTTCGGAATCACGAGGCCATGAGTCGTAATCAAGATTCACCAGGATCCATATTACAAGATTGATATATTCCCATACATGAACCATATGTTGACCTTTCTTACAAGACAGGTGGAATCCCAAACACGGACCAGTCTTACAAGACAAGTAGAATCCCAAACACGAACCAGTCTTACAAGACAAGTAGAATCCCAAACACGGACCAGTCTTACAAGACAAGTATAATCCCAAACACGGACCAGTCTTACAAGACAAGTATAATCCCAAACACGGACCTTTTTTACAAGACAAGTATAATCCCAAACACGGACCAGTCTTACAAGACAGGTATAATCCCAAACACGGACCTTTCTTACAAGACAGGTAGAAGCCCATTCACTGACCATTTTTGACAGTTTAATGCGGTATCAATCAACGGGTATCATGTTGTGGTGTGTTGTTACACTACAATGGATACACAACGGGTATCAGTCGCTATAAAAAACCACACCTTTACCTTAGGCACACAACGGGTATCATGTTGTAGTGTGTTGTTACGCTACAATGGAAACATTCCATTTCAAGCACTGGTCTGAAGGTTACATTGCAATCGGGTTTTCTTTCTAGTGATGTACTAGGGGCGAATGCCCTCTTCCGTGAAGGGAACATTCCCAGACGCTATATGTTTTGGGGATCGCTTTGTGCAAACGGTGAAGCGGCAAACTGTCGAATCCTTTTAAAGATGGCAGTTCCGAGAACAACTTCAGCAAAAAGGAGTGATTGACACTTTTTGTGAAGCACACCACACAGTCACTTCAATTCCTGGAGACACGAGAGCAAGAAAACCTGCCAAGGCGATCCGCACTTCAAGGAAGCCATATCCTGTGTTTATCCTTCCATATCGCATCTAGCAGTCGATGGGGCTGGAGAGATCTTGCACAACAAGTAGATAGGCACAGGGGAAGGCTTTGTGCTTGCTGGAGACCCAGTCATCCGTCATGGGTAGTATACAGTGAAGACTTGCAGTATGACTGAGCCAACATCTGTCACGTGGTAATACGACACGCCGCCTGAGTCGGTAGCTGTTCCACTCTGGCCGTGACAGCGAAGCCTTTCAGGGACACGCAAGCCGCACGGGAAACATGGCCACCTCGAATGGACGCTGGCTTTCCACAACTCCCAGGGGGTTTGTCGGCAAGAGCGGATCGCTTGGAAAGGGAGAGCCATCACTGTTCAAAACTTACACGTATACTTACTCCCTCAGGTACACAGCGGCAGGAGGTGTTTTTGCAGGCACGCGACCTGAAACTGATAGGCAGATCGATGGAGCCGCACAGGGTCCTGAAGCGACAGTCGATACGTTTTTGGCGGAATCGATAACGCCGATCACTTTACACAGGTATGAATCTGGGCCCTTGGGAACGGGGCATTGTTGCCGAGTTGATGGGTGCCTTTGACTCATGTCCGCCCACTGTCCCTGTAGGTAAGCGTGATACGCCATTTGAAACGTGCCCCTAAGTCACCGATTCAACATTCTCTGGAATCAAATGGCGCGTTTGTCATCTTCATGAACTTTTCCCCGGGTGGCGGCACGTCAGTGTATGAAATCAATCTGAAATGGCCGCTATGATTTTCTTTATTGACTTTGAAATGCCATTCCCTACGTAGCGGCAAAAACATGCAGGGGTGATTCCAGTCAAATTGAATGTAAGAATAACAGCACACGCAATTTGACAAACAAGGCCAAGCAGAAAACCTAAGTAGTATAGGTTGATGGCTAGCTGCAACGCAATGTGCCAACACAGTTTTGCACTCAAGTCTCGGAAGCAGTTCATAAAATTCCAAGCCAAATGCCGATGTTTTGAAACAGTCTGCGTGGTAAGCCACTGCGACAGAAACGTGCTACAAACTTGACCTTACAAGCAAACACGCCGCACGCAGACGAAGACAACACCTCTCTAAGTGCGTGCCGGCAGTCGTCAGACGCTGAGTAAAAAGTGCACACCAGCCGTCTTCTTCCCTGGCCACTCGTTTGATGCCACGGAAGGAGAGTCGCAGGCGGCAGGACGCAGACACAGAGGCGGAGAGGGACTTTTGTCTGGAGAGAGGAAGAGCTCGGCAGTGGAGGAGGCATTGTTGTCTCTATGGGAAGAGCTTGGCGTCAGTGAAGACGACTCGGTGTGCCCACTTGCCCAGGTGCGGGGCTCCCCTGGTCGATGGCCGTCCGCCTCTGCACGGGGCAGGCAGCTCCACCTGCACGACACCGTCCCCTGCACGCCCGCTGTGTGGACTGGAAGTGAAAAACAAGAATGACCGTAAAAGCATATTGGTGCGTAGCACTCTTGGGGTTCAAAAACGCTAATGTGGTCAATCCGCCCACACCGATATTTGTCTGTGGAATGCTTGCTTTTTTGGGGAGAGAGATGGGTGTTTTGGGAGGATATGTTTTTTTTGTTGGGTTGAGAGTTAAGTGTATGTGTGCAGGATTATTGAAAGTTTACATCTGCAGCGGATATTTACCCTAACATATAGCCAGATGCCAGCAGGAGACAGCGGCAAACGACAGCACTGAGCGAGCGGCAGCAGGCGGTCGGGTTGACAATGCAATGCTGGACAATATAGTGATGATCGCTAAACAGACTCTTATACAGGGACGCTGTGTAAATTACATTTACACGTATGCCTGTGTTTGTAGGTCGTTTTTATTACAGCATGCCTATTGAACAAAGTAGTAAGGTTTTTGCATGAAAAATAACAAAGCTCATTCCGATCTCATCAAACACGTTTTAGGGGGTAAAACTGACAGCAATGTAGATCATGCAATCCAGATTGAAACCTACATAACTTCTTAATGGGCCTGCAACGAACAGAAATGGTCGTCTGTGCAACGGCAGGGATGATGCCAAACAAAGCAAGACACTGACAGGCACGGCGTGAAGGCTTAAGGAAAGGTTTTTCCTGCATTCCCATTCACAGAGCACGGGCCTTTCGTTCTGGATACCGCTTCACCGTGTCCGCGCGGAGCACGTATAGATCGCTCGTGGAGGACTCCCAGGGAGCGAAAAAGCGAATCGTCCAAAGGAGGAAATGGGTTTCAGTCTCGAGGGTCTCTCTCGGGGCCGAGCGCGATCGGACCAGGGCGTGCCGCCATCGACTGCCCGCGTCCCGTCGTCCGCCCGCAGACGTGCAGCACAGAGGACGCACGTCGTGGCGTCGATGGCGGACAAAGGCGTGGCCAGGTAGGCAGGGATCAATGACCTCGCCATCAGCGCTCTGTTCCGCCGCGCGTCCGAGGCGGGAGAGTCTCCAGGACCACTCAAGGACGCGATCCTTTTTCCGACGGCGATCTAGGAGTGGGAAGTCAATGTCTCTGTCCTTCCCTGGTCTTTGTTCCTGGCTGAAGTCAGGGTCCTCCACGCGGACTTTCATGGCGGAGCTCCTGTCATTGCCTATGGCGGAGCTCCTGTCAGTGCTGATGGCGGAGCTCCTGTCAGTGCTGATGGCGGAGCTCCTGTCAGTGCTGATGGCGGAGCTCCTGTCAGTGCTGATGGCGGAGCTCCTGTCTGTGCTGATGGCGGAGCTCCTGTCAATGCTGATGGCGGAGCTCCTGTCAGTGCTGATGGCGGAGCTCCTGTCAGTGCTGATGGCGGAGCTCCTGTCAGTGCTGAGGCGGTGGAGACGTACCAAGGAGCATTGCGGTAGAGACGTACAGAGGAGCATGGCGGTAGAGACGTACCAAGGAGCATTGCGGTAGAGACGTACAGAGGAGCATTGCGGTGGAGACGTACCAAGGAGCATTGCGGTAGAGACGTACAGAGGAGCATGGCGGTAGAGACGTACAAAGTAGCATGGCGGTGGAGACGTACCGAGGAGCATGGCGGTAGAGACGTACAAAGGAGCATGGTGGTAGATGTGTGCGAAGGAGCATGACGGGGAACACGTGCAATGGAGCATGGCGGTGGAATGAGGGAGGGAGCAGGAAATGTAACGCGTATCAGCATCCGATGAAGGACGCCACTTCACCCTTGCGATCGATTTCTTCATTTCATTTCTCTGAGCGAGACAAGGGCGGCCACAAGGGGAGACCTACCTCCTCTCCGCCCGCCGCAGCCCGGAGGAAGATCCATCGCCGCCTTTGTCCTCGCAAACAAACAGCACGCAGGATCCATGTCAGGTCGTAGGTAAATGCCCGCCATTGTCGCCCGCGCCTGCGTTTGCCTTGGGGACGTCGATTGGGTAAACCCTGGGCTCGACGTCACTCGAGAGAGAAAGGCTCAATCGCTGCCCATAGATCTCCACCAAAACAAGGCTAATGAACTCAGGATGCGTCGGAGTCCGTTACAAAGCTCAGTCGATGTTTAACCTGGAGCAAGTGAGCTGGATTGATCTTGGCTAATGCAGGCAGCCTCTCACAGACGGAGCCGTGTCTGTGGATGGGTGTCATGGTCCTCTCCGGCAGCGCCCGGGGGCCTTGCGGCCGTCGTCCTGTTGACAGACACCGGGATGGCCGCGTCTTCCGCTGGCGACTTCGTGCGTCAAAACTGCGCTTTCTCTTCGCAGGGCGTCCATCAATCCATACTTGGGACTCGCTCTGTTGCTTGCTCGTACTTGTAGAGTCGCTATTTGGAGACCGCTATTTCCCTTCCATCAATGCCTTGCATGACTGTGGAGACTGGCCTTTCGGAGCATATGTGAAAGTAAAATGTCCTGTTGCTTTGCGCACGTGACAAGCATATTCCACAAGCATACGAGTCCCTCTTTCCTATACGCAGTTTATTTCTTCACTACAAATCGTCCATGCACGTGGCCCCCACCCATTGCCACAACGACCAGTATCGCCACGGCCAGCGCCGTGTCATCGTCCTTGTCGTCGTCATCGTCGTAAATGTCGATATCGCCAACGACATTATTATTCTCATCATTTTCATTTTTGTTTTTACGTACTCTGAACTTGCATTCGAGCCATGGCCGCACTCTTAAGAGCCACAGACACCACACCGCAGAGGCAGTGCTAAAGGAACCCTTCATTACCGATGCCGTATACGGCAACGGACACAAAACCGTGGCATCAAGCCGTTTCCTCAGTCACCGTGTTCCGTCTCCACACGCACACAGGGGAAGGAGGAAGCGCCCGCCACTTCAAAGGATGCGCTCACTGACGACGGACAGACAGGGACCAGCCGCAGGGATTGCAAAGAAGCCGCCAGATCCGTTTGAATACCCTAATTACAAGCGTCCGTGCCTCGAAAGGCCCACAATATGCACGGCCGCTTCATACCAGCGTTCCTAATAGACCCAGCGGGGCTTAATGCGGTTTTGCTGGGTCTCCATCAAGCTTTGACCAACAAAGGCGGATCAGGCGGACGTCCCGCTGTGCGATGCAGGTTCCCCAACACCGGAGCACCCCGCAGCGCGGTATGGACCTGAGGGCCGCTCCATCGTGGCGGCGCAGTGGGGCCTGCCTCCATGCTGTCATCCCGGGGATTAGGCCCATCCCGCCTCTTCTCTCCACCTCACTCGCCCTGATGGTCGAGCCGGGATTTGTCATCGGACTCCAGTCTCTCGCCAGAGGACGGGGAGTTCCGCACAGGAGCTCAGGTAGACAAAGGTATCCCCTTTCAGTCGGGTGGATCTCGTACCTGAGTCCACGGAACAACCACTCGTCCATCAACCGAGAGACCATGGAGCGTCATCTCGTCCCCGGAGGCCGCATAGGAAGGGGGTTCGGAGATCGCGGCAACAGGAAAGCCGTGTCGGCAGAGGACATCAAGGGATGACTGACGTCTCGTTCTGAAGCAATGATTTTCATCGGCGACGATGGTCATCCCGAGGAAGAAAGGGCTTTACAGAAATCCCGGCAGCATGATGGTGTAATCTCTGCATGGACCGTATGACAGGACCCCTGCCTCTTCGTCACCCTTACCATGGATCCCATTTCAAAGGGCGGTTTTGTCTCATGCAAAATGTTCCTCTCTGTCGTGGAGAGGATTAGCAGTAAATAGCGGAGGCACGCTGTGACGGGAAACGCTAGCGGTAATTGCGTTTTGCTGAGGCCTGGGCGCCTGCAAAGCAGCTGGATCATTGGAACCCATTCTTAGGGGATGCGATAATCTCACACACATTTGCAGGTGGGGTGTCCGCTTTCCCTCAGTGCAGTCATGATGCGTGAGGGAATCCTTGTTGCGGGTAAGATGAAAACACAAAGGACAAGACATTTACTCACTGACAGATTGAATCCCGAACTTGCGTACGGACCTATTCTGACTAAATGGCGTCTTTTGCACGTATTCTCAAGGACACTTCAACTCGCACACACGACTAAATAACTAGAGTAGGCTTGACTGTTTTATGTCTCTGGATTTGATTTACTTCAATGTTGATCCGTGTGGTTAATGATGGCAACTTGCATTTTGAGTAATAAAAACAAAATCCGCAAGAGAACCGAGCTGATAGAAGCTTTATGATAAAAGGTACAGGTGGGAATGATTTGCAGACGCCTTGCAAGCAACACCTCCTGGAGGATCAACCCTTCAGAGTTGTAGTTCAGATTACGCCGGCCTCACCTGAGATGACAGCTTCGAGTTGCAAGACCGTTCTTAAGTCGGAAAATGAAAACACTGATACTGGAAAGAAGGTCTCGATGATGAAAACTCGAAACAACTATTACGGCCCCAAATAACCTAACACTCTGAAGCGTGCGGTAAAACAGCTATCTTGTATTTTCCGTCAGCATGCCGGGCCACGTGCAGAGCCGCGAAGGCGTCTGTCAAAAAGCGCGGACTGCCTGCGAAGATGGAGCAGCGTCGGTGACCAGTGTCCAGTCCTCTGGTGATCAGTCCTCTGGTGGCCAGTCCTCTGGTGGCCAGTTCTCTGGTGTCCAGTGTCCAGTCCTCTGGTGACCAGTCTGGAAGACACCAACAGATCAGAGAGTATGTCCACTTCGTCTGTGTATCCACCGGACACCAGCCTGGAAGACTCCGTTAGACTGACAGCATTGGTGTCCACTTGGTGTATGCGACTACGAAGATCGTTCTCACTGTCAAGTTATCTATTCCTTTGAAACTCAAAACATCACAAACACAAACGTCTGAGATGTACGTACTGTATTCCATCCCATTTTTAATGACAAAATTTTTTCTCCTTGCCTTGGCTTCCAGTGTTGCAAAGAGGAGAGACAGTCAGGTCACCAATCTTGGACGTTTGGAACGTCCCAGCATCCAGGCACGGGGTGCACACCTGGCACACGACATCACCACGGACAAACCTCCACAGTCCGTGACAGTAGTGACACACGTCTGTAACCCTCACAGTTCAGTGATGATCCAGGTGTGATGTTCAGTAAAGAAAACAAGAAACAATGTCTTTAATCTTTACCACCCACAGTTCAGCGATGGTCCAGGTGTGATGTGCAGTTAAGAAAACAAGAAACAATGTCTTTAATCTTTACCACCCACAGTAAAAAAGGTAAAGGTGTGACTTTATATAGCGACTTACACCCTTTGTCTCGGTCTCAAACCGCTTAACACTTTACCCCCTGAGCACTGGGCAACTTGATTAATCCTCACTGGTCACTCACAACAAACATAGTGACAGACATGACATTTAAGACGCACACAGTCAGGTACCAGCACCAACTCCGCTCCCTGGGGAGTATTCCAACCAGATGCTGGCGCTTGGCCGCATACAAGGGTTAATTGCACTACATTTTGCCAACATTGCCCTCACAGGTACCCGGTTTTACTCCTGGGTGGGGAGAAGCAATGCGAGTTAAGCATCTTGCTCAAGGATGCAACTCTGGGAACCGCGCAGCTTCGAACGCCGTACCCACTGGCCGCAAGCGACTGTAGGTCCAGCGCGCTAACCACTCGGCCACAGAGCCCCAACAGTACAGCGATGATCAATATGTGAAGTACATCAAAGAACACAAGAAGCAATGTATTTAATCTTTACCACCCACAGTACAGCGATGATCAAGGTGTGATATGCAGTAAATACTAGGATAAACAATACTCAACATGTCCACTAACAGTAATTGTGCGCGACCATTTTGAAATACTTTCGCGTCCGCAACGTTAGATGCTGTTGCCTGGAAAACTGCCACGTTGATGGAATACTCCTTTTTGATATTTGCATTTTACGCGTTTGTGAGAATTTTCACGTAAATATTCACTCACTGCACAGTGACAAAGAATTTGTGCAAAATAATGCTCGCAGAACAGCACAGGCACTATGATATCGCCGCTGCCATAATCAGAGCAGTCATGCACTCCCACGTGTCGTTTTTGGAGAAAAAAAATCAGCACTTGCCGCTCCTTGTTTGGTGTTATGAGCTATGGAGGTAGGTACATTCTCTCAATGCCAGACTTCACAACACGCCCCTCAAAGTTATCTTCTTGTTGGAGTTATGAGCTCTGGCTGTACACTGTCTCAATGTCAGACTTCACAACGAGCCCAAAGTTATCTTCTTGTTTGGAGTTATGAGCTCTGGCTGTACACTCTCTCAATGCCAGACTTCACAACACGCCCCTCAAAGTTATCTTCTTGTTTGGAGTTATGAGCTCTGGCTGTACACTCTCTCAATGTCAGACTTCACATCACGCCCCTCAAAGATCTTCTTGTTTGGAGTTATGAGCTCTGGCTGTACACTGTCTCAATGTCAGACTTCACAACACGCCCCTCAAAGTTGTCTCCTTGTTGGAGTTATGAAGTCTGGCTGTACACTGTCTCAATGTCAGACTTCACATCACGCCCCTCAAAGTTGTCTCCTTGTTGGAGTTATGAAGTCTGGCTGTACACTGTCTCAATGTCAGACTTCACATCACGCCCCTCAAAGTTGTCTCCTTGTTGGAGTTATGAAGTCTGGCTGTACACTGTCTCAATGTCAGACTTCACATCACGCCCCTCAAAGTTGTCTCCTTGTTGGAGTTATGAAGTCTGGCTGTACACTGTCTCAATGTCAGACTTCACATCACGCCCCTCAAAGTTATCTTCTTGTTGGAGTTATGAGCTCTGGCTGTACACTGTCTCAATGTCAGACTTCACAACACGCCCCTCAAAGTTGTCTCCTTGTTGGAGTTATGAAGTCTGGCTGTACACTGTCTCAATGTCAGACTTCACATCACGCCCCTCAAAGTTGTCTCCTTGTTGGAGTTATGAAGTCTGGCTGTACACTGTCTCAATGTCAGACTTCACAACACGCCCCTCAAAGTTGTCTCCTTGTTGGAGTTATGAGCTCTGGCTGTACACTCTCTCAATGCCGGACTTCACAACACGCCCCTCAAAGTTGTCTCCTTGTTGGAGTTATGAGCTCTGGCTGTACACTGTCTCAATGTCAGACTTCACAACACGCCCCTCAAAGTTATCTTCTTGTTGGAGTTATGAGCTCTGGCTGTAC
>JAWQFJ010023672.1:45000-47500 GCA_034096865.1 Theodoxus fluviatilis | reverse complement strand
ACGTTATCTGTTCCGTGGGAAGCGGCAATCCTAGACTGCGGATGGGGGCAAGGAGTGGGGGTGGGGATGGGGAGAGAAGCTGGTCCGTGATGGAAGGGGGGTTGGGTGGGGATTAGGCGGCAGCACACAAGATTACACCCAAGCCAAAACGTGGGGCACCCCGGCCCCAGAGCATCAGGCAGCAACGCCAGCAATGCTGTCGGCAGCGCCCCGCCCCAGGAAATAACTGCTGCAGCCCAGGGGGCGCCGCCATGCCTTGGCAGAACTTCCGCTTCCTGTGATCCGGGCACCTCGGAGGCGGTTGCCCCCCTATTAGGAGGAATTGATAGCACGTCAGTTCCCGCGTGGGGCCTCCCTGCCTCCCCTGAACTCGGAGCCCTCCGGAATTCCTCCGCGATCCTCGTCCTTCCTTCCCAAGTGAGCTGGCTGACAGTGATCCCCGAATCGCCCTGACGGGACTTCACGCTCCAGGGCGCCCTCTGTCGCTGCCCTCACGCCACGCTATTTTTTCTTGGTCTCCATCACGTCCACAGGACTTTGATCCCGGATTAGGGGTCAGGGGATGGAAGAATGCTTGGCCTCTGTGTGCAGCGTTGATTCAGTCCAATGGAGCCGTTTCGTCAGGAAGCTCAGACAATTTCGTCCACGCTGTTAATTAAGTCTAGTGCGCAGAAAATTGTCTATGACATTTAAAGAAGTAGGACACATTGTTCTTGGTTCTTCGAGAAGCTTTCCGAGACCATCTCGCGAGAGATAATTTGTTTCCAAACTAGTGCGACTTGTCACCCCCATTCATCCAACCCTTTGACCTAGCAACATTCCTACAACGCACGGTGTACCTGCAGTCTCAGAACCCACAGACAAAGGTTTGATTGTCAAGCCGATACTTCAGCCTTCGACCCAGTATCTCAAGCCAGGCGGCGGCACTGTTTGGAAAAGTAGAAACGGGGCTAAGCTCTCTTTTTCCTCTGGGCGAGCAAGAAGCGAAAGCGGCCTGTCCTCCTGCCGTTGCAGGTGCAGCCCAACTATCAATGGAGATCTCCTCTCTCACGTTTCTGGCTCTGGTGAATGGCGGGCTTGTGTCATTTCCAACCCATCGCCTTCTGGGAGGTCGGCGCATTGGCTCCATCAGCAGACGCCTTATCGGGGCCCGCAGCCTCTCTCCTGCGCCAGGCAGCCGCCGCCAGGTGCGTCCTCGGCATCGCCCCTCTGACGGTGTCGCCCTCCCGTGCTGCTGGAGCAGGGAGCAGAGGAGCAGAGAGAGAGAGAGAGAGAGAGAGAGAGAGAGAGAGAGAGAGAGAGAGAGAGAGAGAGAGAGAGAGAGAGTTTAAAATTTGATTTCTGTATTGCGGACGACGACCCATCAAATAAACAGAGTATGAAAACTTACATCGTGTGTACATACGTAAAACTAGAACAGGAAAAAAGGCATATTTCTTGTACCATTTAGCAAAACGAAAAGTGGATGACAGCGTCATCGCAATAAGTTTAAATGACTGATTATTAATATCAACAGCAAAAGTGTATCTATGTCATGCCCAACCACGGCTGAAATTCCATACTATGGATAAAATACTTCATACAAATTACAAACATGGCAATGGGTCAGTTGGCTCTAGAAAATAAATCAGTGCCAACTGTACGGGTAACAGTAAAACATAAAATGTACGTCATTTACATGTTTTAAAATAAGCATTGACCATGCTTCTTTCACACGACTCTTCTGTATATTGTCAGTGTCATGCCAACTCTGATGTAAGTAACAATCTTATGACTAATACTGTTTTCTCAACGTGTACAGTCGTTCAGAAACTGCAGGTTCTATGAGACATCTCTATTGCAAAACTACGAGAGCAAGAAAAAGAAAATATAATAAAAGAATTAATTTTAAAAATATTCGATCATACTTGACTATTTCAACTCTGCTTATGTTCACTGCCCACACATTTACTACTAGGAGGCTGCTCTAGTTTTTCAAAGTGTAGTTTGTATGCATAATATTTGTACACTGCAACGTCGCACGTTTTACTAATGTTACACCCGTCTATCAGTTTTGCCACACTTCCATTTCTAAATTTCTGTACTTGCTTGAGGATTTACTTTTATCGAAGTTCATTGTATGTATGGCAGTACAATAGAAAGTGACATTAATCCTATGTTTCCCTACAAAAAGGACAGTCCCTCTCACAGCTTTGGTCTGTGTGTTTAACATTTACCTTAGGAGCAGTGTTCCCTATGTGATAGCATGCAAGGGCATCCCTGTACTTCTTTGTCTAAAACATTAAGGTAGTTTTCACATTCTGACACTCGTGTGAGGGAACTGTACAACGTAAATCAATCACAACTCACGATGTTTGAGTCCCAATACTGTCAATAGCAGTCACGAAGTCTCAGTTTGAATGATCAAATAAAGTCTTTATCATATTGAGTCCCTCCATTCATCCATACGTACGTAAAACCGTGTTTTGCTAAACACAGCTCGCCTGATCTCGTCCATTTA
>JAWQFJ010023672.1:32500-40000 GCA_034096865.1 Theodoxus fluviatilis | reverse complement strand
CTCGACGGTCAGCCACTCTGAAGGCAGCAGTCATTCGCCTTGAAATCTGGGAGAGCACCGGGGTCAGCTCCAGTCGGAGAGGTCAAGAATAATCCAGGGACAAAGCCGTTTCCGTATTGCACAGAAAAGACTCTTCCTCTTCTGGCCTTCCTGTAGAGCTGCAATAACGTCCGGTGGCCCTGTGGAGGAATACAGAGTCTAGATGTGCCGAATGAACAGCCAAGAGTGTAAGCATGAACAGCCAAGAGTGTAAGCATGAACAGCCAAGAGTGTAAGCATGAACAGCCAAGAGTGTAAGCATGAACAGCCAAGAGTGTAAGCATGAACAGCCAAGAGTGTAAGCATGAACAGCCAAGAGTGTAAGCATGAACAGCCAAGAGTGTAAGCATGAACAGCCAAGAGTGTAAGCATGAACAGCCAAGAGTGTAAGCATGAAACGCTTTCAGCAAAAGACAACCTAAGCCCGCGGTGGGAGTCGCGATACGACCATGCTGCGTAGTTTTACCTTGGTGGAAGTCGCGATACGACCATGCTGCGTAGTTTTACCTTGGTGGAAGTCGCGATACGACCATGCTGCGTAGTTTTACCTTGGTGGAAGTCGCGATACGACCATGCTGCGTAGTTTTACCTTGGTGGAAGTCGCGATACGACCATGCTGCGTAGTTTTACCTTGGTGGTAGTCGCGATACGACCATGCTGCGTAGTTTTACCTTGGTGGTAGTCGCGATACGACCATGCTGCGTAGTTTTACCTTGGTGGAAGTCGCGATACGACCATGCTGCGTAGTTTTACCTTGGTGGAAGTCGCGATACGACCATGCTGCGTAGTTTTACCTTGGTGGTAGTCGCGATACGACCATGCTGCGTAGTTTTACCTTGGTGGTAGTCGCGATACGACCATGCTGCGTAGTTTTACCTTGGTGGTAGTCGCGATACGACCATGCTGCGTAGTTTTACCTTGGTGGAAGTCGCGATACGACCATGCTGCGTAGTTTTACCTTGGTGGAAGTCGCGATACGACCATGCTGCGTAGTTTTACCTTGGTGGAAGTCGCGATACGACCATGCTGCGTAGTTTTACCTTGGTGGAAGTCGCGATACGACCATGCTGCGTAGTTTTACCTTGGTGGAAGTCGCGATACGACCATGCTGCGGAGTTTTACCTTGGTGGAAGTCGCGATACGACCATGCTGCGTAGTTTTACCTTGGTGGAAGTCGCGATACGACCATGCTGCGTAGTTTTACCTTGGTGGAAGTCGCGATACGACCATGCTGCGTAGTTTTACCTTGGTGGAAGTCGCGATACGACCATGCTGCGTAGTTTTACCTTGGTGGAAGTCGCGATACGACCATGCTGCGTAGTTTTACCTTGGTGGAAGTCGCGATACGACCATGCTGCGTAGTTTTACCTTGGTGGAAGTCGCGATACGACCATGCTGCGTAGTTTTACCTTGGTGGAAGTCGCGATACGACCATGCTGCGGAGTTTTACCTTGGTGGTAGTCGCGATACGACCATGCTGCGTAGTTTTACCTTGGTGGAAGTCGCGATACGACCATGCTGCGTAGTTTTACCTTGGTGGAAGTCGCGATACGACCATGCTGCGTAGTTTTACCTTGGTGGTAGTCGCGATACGACCATGCTGCGTAGTTTTACCTTGGTGGTAGTCGCGATACGACCATGCTGCGTAGTTTTACCTTGGTGGAAGTCGCGATACGACCATGCTGCGTAGTTTTACCTTGGACTAACTGACAAAAAAGACGTCAAGACGCATCTCGCCATGGCACCGGGAACACATTTCAAACGATACAAACGTGACCAGGAGTTAGCGCGAAGCCAGACTGCATCCTGGGGTCTGTGAGACAATTCCCTCTTCAGCTGGAACCCTTACTTATCCAGCTTTCCCCTGACTTCGGCGTACTCCAAAGCACAGAGGCACAATGGAACCCTTACTTATCTAGCTTTCCCCTGACTTCGGCGTACTCCAAAGCACAGAGGCACAACGGTCGAAGGCTCTAAATAAAAAAGAAAGGATGTGAAAGTATTCAAACACGTTACTGGAACTGCTGCTCCTTGCAACACATTATCAAGGATTAACTCCTTCCCATGCCATCGACGTCTCTGGGATACAGAGAAGCCTACATTCAATCATTTCTTCACGGTGGTAGCTACCCAGGCTGAGAGGTCGCGCTCTCTGAGGATGATAGCCCTCTTCCTTGTTGAGGACTCTGCGGCAGCATCTATCGAGACGTCAGAGCGAAGACATTCCAATGGTCTGAAGAGCGTCCTGCACACATAACAGCCTCACCCTTCCTCATTCAGCTCCAAATAGGCATCCAAAAAGTGCCAGAAATACGAGTGGCAGTCTCAATCTACTTAGAAGCTGGGAAAATGTGCGCTTCAGGTGATATTATCGGTACGTAGAGGCTTATCTAACATAGAACTCAAACAAGATTATTGCCACTTTGGTACCATCCCACCACGCACGTATTTAGGAGAGTCTTCAATTAGAATATGGAGGGAAGAAGAAATACTAAGTGCCACGTAGGGAAAGGCGGATGCCAGTCAGCAGATAAAGACGAAGTCCAGCAGCAGTCCTCCAGATATGGAGGAGGAAAAACAAAGCATCACAAGGCCAATGACTTCACTCACTGCTCGGCCTGCCCCCCTCCCCGAGCCCACTGCTCTTCAAAGCGCTGAAAAGTGGAATGCAGGTTTTGTGTGTGGAAAAAGTCCTCAATGACGAGTGTTTCCCAAATGTACTTGCAGGTGGTTTGCTTCCCCAGTTAAAGAGAAGAAAGCAGCTTTTCATCCAAAAGTATCCATTTTCTTTGTGTCCCTCTTTCGTCTTATCGATTTGGAAATCTCGTCTAAGCAAGGAGTGATCTTGTTTCATTGTCGACTGAGAACGCCAGCCTTGAAGTGGCGTCGAAACAAAATTGCCCTGCCCACCACAGAACATCGCCTCAAACTGCAAAGGAAAAATCTGCACCCAATGCATGCTTCTCCACAGCTCTGCATTGTCTACTAACTGACTCATTACATCCCAGTTGACGCTTTGAAAATTCTTTTTGCAACATGCTGAGTAATGACAACATTTGAAGTGTGCAAACTGAAAAGCGATTTCAAACTTACCCCAACGCGTGAGAAATATGTCGTGATAAGGGTGGGCTAATACAGATTTCTCGTCGCGTCCCGCAGACAAAGGTGCGGAGGAAAATAATTTTCTGACGCGAGTGCAGAACGTTCAGGGCGAGGAGAGAAAATTACAGGCTTAGGGCCCCAGTGTGTACACAGCGCTCTGTGTGTCTGGCCTGGGCAAATGCGGCTTTCACTCACTCCCATCCTTCACGGCCTTAAGGAGAGCGCCTCTCACCGCGATCATAAGGTGATAAGCGACGATCATTATGTCAAGCCAACTCGCACAAGTGTAAGCCAACCTCCGATTTGAGGCTTGAAGTCAGGCAGGCTTTTTGAGGAGTGAGGAAGCTTTGAACTAGCAGTAACCACGCCTGATTCCAGCGGAGATCAAAGGTCTGTAATCTCTTCTCGCAAGCAGTTGGCTTATGTACTCTTTCCGTAAGTTACAAGAAGGTGGCGTTTGGGGGCTCATTCTTATTCGGAATGAGAAGGTTTTCAACAGCGGCATTGAACTGGTATGGAGGGGGAGGGGGAGAAGACAGGGAAGGGGTTAGAGGGAAGGGGTTAGAGAGAAGAGGTTAAAAAGATGGGGTAATAAGTAAGCGTTTCCAATGCCCCCTAGATGAGGAAGCATTTCCAATGCCCCCTAGATGAGCAAGCATTTCCATTGCCCCCTGGATGAGCAAGCATTTCCAATGCCCCCTAAATGAGGAAGCATTTCCAATCCCCCCTGGATGAGCAAGCATTTCCAATGCCCCATAGATGAAGAAGAATTTCCAATGCCCCCTAGATGAAGAAGCATTTCCAATGCCCCCTAGATGAGGAAGCATTTCCAATGCCCCCTAGATGAGGAAGCATTTCTAATGCCCCCTAGATGAGCAAGCAGTTCCAATGCCCCCTAGATGAGCAAGCATTTCCAATGCCCCCTAGATGAGGAAGCATTTCCAATGCCCCCTAGATGAGGAAGCATTTCTAATGCCCCCTAGATGAGCAAGCAGTTCCAATGCCCCCTAGATGAGCAAGCATTTCCAATGCCCCCTAGATGAGCAAGAATTTCCAATGCCGCCTAGATGATGAAGCATTTCCAATGCCCCCTAGATGAGCAAGCATTTCTAATGTACCCTAGATGAGCAAGCATTTCCAATGCCCCCTAGATGAGCAAGCATTACCAATGCCCCCTAGATAAGCAAGCATTTCCAATGCCCCCTGGATGAGCAAGCATTTCCAATCCCCCCTGGATAAACAAGCAGTTTGAATGCCCCCTAGATAAGCAAGCATTTCCAATCCCCCCTGGATGAGCAAGCATTTCCAATGCCCCCTGGATGAGCAAGAATTTCCAATGCGCCCTAGATGAGCAAGAATTTCCAATGCCCCCTAGATGAGGAAGAATTTCCAATGCCCCCTAGATGAGCAAGCATTTCCAAGGCCCCCTAGATGAGCAAGAATTTCCAATGCCCCCTAGATGAGCAAGAATTTCCAATGCCCCCTAGATGAGCAAGCATTTCCAATGCCCCCTAGATGAGCAAGCATGTCCAATGCCTACTAGATGAGCAAGCATTTCCAATGCCCCCTAGATGACCAAGCATTTCCAATGCCCCCTAGATGAGGAAGCATTTCCAATGCCCCCTAGATGAGCAAGCATTTCCAATGCCCCCTAGATGAGCAAGCATTTCCAATGCCCCCTAGATGAGCAAGCATTTCCAATGCCCTCTTGATGAGCAAGCATTTCCAATGCCCCCTAGATGAGCAAGCATTTCCAATGCCCTCTAGATAAGCAAGTATTTCCAATCACCCCTGGATGAGCAAGAATTTCCAATGCCCCCTAGATGAGCAAGCATTTCCAATGTCCCATAGATGAGCAAGCAGTTCCAATGCCCCCTAGATGAGCAAGCATTACCAATGCCCTCTAGATAAGCAAGCACTTCCAATCCCCCCTGAATGAGCAAGAATTTCCAAAGCCCCCTAAATGAACAAGAATTTCCAATGCCCCCTAGATGAACAAGAATTTCCAATGCCCTCTAGATGAACAAGAATTTCCAATGCCCCCTAGATGAACAAGAATTTCCAATGCCCTCTAGATGAACAAGAATTTCCAATGCCCCCTAGATGAACAAGAATTTCCAATGCCCTCTAGATGAACAAGAATTTCCAATGCCCCCTAGATGAACAAGAATTTCCAATGGCCCCCTAGATGATGAAGCATTTCCAATGCCCCCTAGATGAGCAAGCATGTCCAATGCCTACTAGATGAGCAAGCATTTCCAATGCCCCCTAGATGACCAAGCATTTCCAATGCCCCCTGGATGAGGAAGCATTTCCAATGCCCCCTAGATGAGCAAGCATTTCCAATGCCCCCTAGATGAGCAAGAATTTCCAATGCCCCCTAGATGAGGAAGCATTTCCAATGCCCCCTTGATGAGCAAGCATTTCCAATGCCCCCTAGATGAGCAAGCATTTGCAATGCCCCCTAAATGAGCAAGAATTTCCAATGATCCCTAGATAAGTAAGCGTTTCCAATGCCCCCTAGATGAGCAAGCATTTCCAATGTCCCATAGATGAGCAAGCAGTTCCAATGCCCCCTAGATGAGCAAGCATTACCAATGCCCTCTAGATAAGCAAGCATTTCCAATCCCCCCTGAATGAGCAAGAATTTCCAAAGCCCCCTAAATGAACAAGAATTTCCAATGCCCCCTAGATGAACAAGAATTTCCAATGCCCTCTAGATGAACAAGAATTTCCAATGCCCCCTAGATGAACAAGAATTTCCAATGCCCTCTAGATGAACAAGAATTTCCAATGCCCCCTAGATGAACAAGAATTTCCAATGCCCTCTAGATGAACAAGAATTTCCAATGCCCTCTAGATGAACAAGAATTTCCAATGGCCTCTAGATGAACAAGAATTTCCAATGCCCCCTAGATGAACAAGAATTTCCAATGCCCCCTAGATGAACAAGAATTTCCAATGGCCTCTAGATGAACAAGAATTTCCAATGCCCTCTAGATGAACAAGAATTTCCAATGCCCCCTAGATGGTTTTAAGCCATCAACGCCAAGGCGCGTGGCCTGCATCAGCGCTGAATGGACTAGCACGTCCAGCGGGGAACAGCACTCCGCACACAACCTATATACAGCTCGCTCGGCCGCCGCCAGCCAAGCATATGATATGGAGGAGATTTTTTTCCACCTCGATGACAGCCGAGGAAGTGTTAATGACAGGCGTTGATGGCATCCATCATAGCGTGCATTTCTGTGGAGCCCTATCTGATATAGGTCCAAGCTCCTCAGCCATTATCGTCCCCATGGAGAAATGGAAGACACATGGGTGGCACTAATGGTCTAATTGCCCTTTCGTCTAATGCAAACACCACTTATGCTCCTTCCGTTGACTTCCGATGGAGAACGCCGAAGAACTTAGCCGTACGTACAGCGTAATTAGAATATCAATGTGTCGTGTTCTTTTCATTATTAAGAGTCATTACTTTGCTTTCGTTTTTTTCATCTTAAGGAAGGATGGGGGGATAGATGAAGTTTACGGCCTATCAGCCTTTGTAGGCTATCTAAGACATTTGATCACAAAGATCACTCAAACTGGTTAGAATAAGAGCAAGTGAAGTCATGACTTCCTTGGTTACTCGTCTTATAGGATGCGTCATACGAATTACGTAGGGATACATAGTGCGTCATACGAATTACGTAGGGATACATGGTGCGTCATACGAATTACGTAGGGATACATGGTGCGTCATACGAATTACGTAGGGATACATGGTGCGTCATACGAATTACGTAGGGGTACATGGTGGGTCATACGAATTACGCAGGGATACATGGTGGGTCAAACGAATTACGTAGGGGTACATGATGCGTCATACGAATTACGCAGGGATACATGGTGCGTCATACGAATTACGTAGGGATACATGGTGCGTCATACGAATAACGTATGGATACATGGTGCGTCATACGAATTACGTAGGGATACATGGTGCGTCATACGAATTACGTAGGGATACATGGTGCGTCATACGAATTACGTAGGGGTACATGGTGCGTCATACGGATTACGTAGGGGTACATGGTGCGTCATACGAATTACGTATTGATACATGGTGCGTCATACGAATCACGTAGGGATACATGGTGGGTCATACGAATTACGCAGGGATACATGGTGCGTCATACGAATCACGTAGGGATACATGGTACGTCATACGAATTACGTAGGGATACATGGTGCGTCATACGAATTACGTAGGGATACATGGTGGGTCATTTTTTTCCTCCAACCCATGGCGAAAAGAGGGATTTATTTGAGTTTGCTTGTCCTTGCAAAGTAAAATGCAACGGCATGATTGCTGGT
>JAWQFJ010023672.1:0-30000 GCA_034096865.1 Theodoxus fluviatilis | reverse complement strand
CAAGCTTTTTCATTGCAAACAGTTTTGTCCGTCAATACCAAAAACACAAGAAAGGATTGGTAATTCAAAGTTTTCTTTTCACAAATGAATCTTCGTGTATCGCTGTGTGTGCCTACGTCACAGTCTGGTAAGCAGACCGAAGAAAACCTATGCACGGGCACTCCCTTCCTCCAGATACGCGGACAACGGCCCAAAGGGAAGGGGGGGGGGGGGGGGGGTGCGGGGAAAGGGTGGGGGGTGGAGGGCGAGGCTGTGCGGCGAGGCGTTGAAGCGTGCATGCTGTCTGTCTGTTTTTCCATCCCTCCATCCGACACGTCCACCTGAAGCCGAACGCTCCTGTTTTCCAGTCAACTAATCCTCCGATCCGTGGGAGAGATAGCGCCAAGATAAACAGAGGTTTGCGGGCAGGAAATGAAGATGGACCTTCCCTGCAGTCAAAGACAGACTACAGACGCCGCACGCCCACCGCAGACGAAAACGTCTCCTCGCGTTAGTGGGGGCGACGGAGTGAGGCAGCCCTTGGTACAGAGAGGGTCTCGGGCGGGAGCGGACGCCTGCTATCAGCAGTCATGCCCAGTTAGGGCGGGGTGGAGGGCAAGGAACTTGCCGTCCCAAGCCATCCTTGAGAAGGTCTGTCCTGAGAAACGCCGTCCGCCCTGGCTTAGTGGAGAGGAAGCGAGGACTGGAGTGGCGGCGGAGGGCACAGCATTATTGTGATTGCAGTGTCGCCCTGCTGGCCCCCGCTGTGCTGTCTGTGTGTCTTGATGACCGCGTTGTCTGTAAAGACTCAGGGACTCATCCTGCGTCCTGTACCTGCCATTGTTGTGAAGGAAACTGCTGTACGTGGTTGAAGAGAAGTTTATGTTAATCGCCATTTACGTTTGCAAATCCGAACCTTCTCCTCCTCCTCCTCCTCCTCCTCCTCCTCCTCCTCCTCCTCCTCCTCCTCCTCCTCCTCCTCCTCCTCCTCCTCCTCCTCCTCCTCCTCCTCCTCCTCCTCCTCCTCCTCCTCCTCCTCCTCCTCCTCCTCCTCCTCCTCCTCCTCCTCCTCCTCCTCCTCCTCCTCCTCCTCCTCCTACCCCTCCTCCTCCTACCCCTCCTCCTCCTACCCCTCCTCCTCCTACCCCTCCCCCTCCCCCTCCCCCTCCTCCCCCTCCCCCTCCCCTCCCCCTCCCCCTCCCCCTCCCCTCCCCCTCCCCCTCCCCCTCCCCCTCCCCTCCCCTCCTCCTCCTCCTCCTTCTCCTCCTCTTCTTCTACTTCTTCTTCTACTTCTTCTTCTACTTCTTCTTCTTCTATTTTTTCTTCTACTTCTTGCCGGTTTTGTTCTATATCTTAAAAGGTTTTCCTAATCTATTTTCCCTGGTCATTATACGATTGTTGTGCGATCGTATGTATGTATTTTGTATGTATTTTTGGCTCTTATATAGCGCCAATCTCACACCCAAAGGCATGCTCAAGGCGCTCAACACGTTCACCCTTTGAATAAAAGAGTTTTTAGCTGTGACTTGAAAGTCTGTATTGAAGGAGATTTCCTCAGTCTGTCTGGGATATCGTTCCAGAGTTTTGGTCCAGCATACGAGAATGCTCTCTCCCCAGAGCTCTTGGTGTTGAAGCGTGGCACATGGAATAATGACTGCGCTGAAGATCTGAGATCCCTCACAGGCTTATAAGTCTTGAGGAGCTCAACCAGATACAGCGGGGCCAAACCATTGACGCACTTGAACACATGACACAGTGTTTTGAACACAATACGTTGGTGGACAGGCAGCCAGTGTAGCTCTCGAAGGATGGGTGTTATGTGAGAACGGTATTTGCACGTTGTTGATGACGTGCCTCTCAGCTAGGAATTCTGATCAGGAACATACTTGATGAATACGGCACACACGTAGCTAAAATATGCAGACACAGGCATTCAGTAAAAATATATATATATTACCGTCATCATCGCCGTCGTCGTCCTCCTTTTCCACCTCGTCGTCTTTGTCGTCATCGTCGTCTTCCAACATAACCACCCTCGCTATTACGACTACCGAAACCACCATAGTCATCATTATCATCGTCGTCCTAGTCGAAATCACCGCACCCCTCTTAGGAACATCGTCAGCTGTCAGTGAGCATTGTCATCAGCAGTCGCATCAGCAACAACTGTGTCTTCTGCAGCAAGTTAACGTCAATATCGACGACGACGACGACGACAAAATTGAAGCACCAGAGGTTGCATTTCCAATGTTTGCCCTTGTTCTCTATGCAAAGCATCCACATAGCATCTCCATCACAATGAGCCCTTGCCCACCATGCCAAATTCTCACTTAGATGGCTACAAATGGAGGGCTTGCTTGTGGAATCTTTTGTTTCATCATGAGTCTTTGTATTGGAAAGGCGACCTTGTCTGTATCGCGGCATCGTCACTTCCAATCCATCAAACTACTCTCCCTCTCTCTGTCTGTCTATCTCTCTCTTTCTCTCTTTCTCTCTTTCTCTCTCTCTCTCTCTTTCTCTCTCTGTCTCTGTCTGTCTGTCTGTCTCTCTCTCTGTCTCTCTTTCTCTCTTTATGTGTGTGTGCGTGTGTCTGTCTGTCTGTTTGTCTGTCTGTCTATCTGCCTGTCTGTCTGTCTGTGTGTCTGTGTGTCTGTCTGTATGTCTGTCTGTCTGTCTGTCTCTCTCTCTCTCTCTCTTTCTCTCTCTCTCTGACTCCCTCTCTTTGTCTCTCTGAGTGTGCCTTTCTCTGTCTCTCTCTGTCTGTCTCTCTCTCTCTGTCTCTCTCTCTCTCTATCTCTGTCTCTCTCTACCTCTCTTTCTCTCTTTTCTCTCTGCCCCCCCCCCCCCCTCTCTCTCTCATCCTGGCCCCTCGCCTGGTTTCCACCCTGGAAGACATTCGGTCCGGCGTCTTGGAGGATTACCTGGGAGGCAAATTGATGAGTCGTGTTTGTTGGAGGCCGCGGGGAAGGGGAGCGGGGCTGGGCCCAATAAGCGTAATTGAAGGCGGGCCTGGGGGGGATGCCAGCCCCCGGGCACCCCCCTCCCTGGCGCAGGCTCCGCCCCGACAATTAGTCCGGCAACCCGAGCCGAGCGGGCGCGCCGTGGAGGAGAGGGCCCTTATCGGGACCCCATGGCGTGTCCCAAGCTGGCGCTGCCCCCCAGCAAAGATGGCGGCGTGGGCCTGCTCCGTCCCCTGCCCCCCAACACTCCTGCCCCCCAGCACTGCTGCCCCCCAGCACTCCAGCCCCCCAGCACTCCTGCCCCCCAGCACTCCTGCCCCCCAGCACTCCTGCCTCCCAGCACTCCACCCCCGTAGCACTCCTGCCCCCCAGCACTCCAGCTCCCCAGCACTCCTGCCCCCCAGCACTCCTGCCCCCCAGCACTCCTGCCTCCCAGCACTCCACCCCCGTAGCACTCCTGCAAAATCCACAGACTTTCACTCCAGCCCACGGTGTCACCTGAAACGTGACGAGGCGTGACGAGGCGTGACGCGGCCATGCTCCGGGCTACACGTTGGCTTAGTCAAACTGCGACGAAGAAAGTGACGTGGGGACTGAATGAGGTCAAGAAGGGACGAAGGAAGTGACGTGGGGACTGAATGAGGTCAAGAAGGGATGGATCTCTTATTGTGTTTTTTTTGGCTGAGTCAAGGAGAAATACGCTTCTTTTTTCGTGTGCGTGAGAAACGCGTATGTGCGAAGCTAAAGACGCATGTGCATACTTAGCGGTGCATGAATGAAAGAGTTGTTGGTCTTGCAAACTGAGGAAAGAACCAAATTAGTTTATCACCTACCATGCGTGTGTGCAGCAACACACGAGTGACTTCCTTTTACCTGTTTGAAAACATTCCATCCTATGCAATATAGTAATTCAACAAGCATACGCTTGAAAAGTTGTTCCAATACGTATCCACCCCCCCACCCCACCCCCACCCCCAACTTCCACATGTCACACAAGTGGAACGTAACGTTTGCCATCAAAGCGACACGTCAGCAAGCCTGATGAGGTAATCGCTTCTATCGTGTTTGAACGCCGTGCAGTTTCGGCTCGCTTCTTGCGTTGCCTGTGGCGCTCTCCTGGGGCTGGCGCTGTCAGGGCCAAATCCCCGTGCCCAGGACGGGCGACGCACGTCAGCAGCCATTTGTAGGGATGGATGCCTGGGGCTGGAGCCAGAGAGGAGGCCTGAAACGATACACCCCAGTAACAGTCGTCCGCCTGTCACCTCACACAGGGGTGCAACGTGCCGAACATTGCCCTGCCGCCCTGCACAAAGGCCGCATCTTCCCCCGGCTCTGGGAATACGGGCACCTCGCTGACTCTGCACAGAGAGCAGCCCCTGATTACGGTCAAATATTTAACCATTGTTGCCGAGGACTTCCGGTCCGTTGAGAGTGACGCGCCCTTTTCTGAACACGGGACGTCGAAAAAGGGAAGCAACTCTGTTCGTAAACTCTGCCCCCTCCTGTCAACTGACGACTGGCTTCCAATTTCGTGGGGCGAACAAGCGAGTCTTGGTTGAGCTGTCTTTCGAGTGCTTGTGTGAGGAAGGATCTTTTACGTAGGCCCACCATATTTTTCTCTTCTCACGCGGAGAGTGTTTGTTCAAGGGAAATCACTCTAACAGAACCGCTCCTCCTAAGAAGGTCGTTGTCAGTTTCATTTTGCGTGCATTGTGTCAGTGTTTGTTTTGCTGATGTGGAGGCTTTGTATGGCATCTTCAGGGCTAGATGGAAAAGTAACCACACCTTGCCTTCTAATTGATCCCTTTAGCCCCGAACTCGGTGGCAATGCAAATATCCCTCTGGCCGTAATTGCAAAGGATGTATGTGCATGAACTTCTTGGCGAAAGATGGAGAACACATATTCTTTTTTTAAAAAGCAAACCAAACATTTATTTTGTTATACTGTATTTTGTATTTTACAATATAAAAAACCGACGTACTTGCATCTTTATGAACTGGATTCTTCCTCCAGGGTAAAGTTTGAAGGTTTAATTTGAAGTGCAGGCAGGTAGGGCGTTAGGGAGCAAGGCTTCCTCTCTTCTGGAGCGGTTTGACACGGCACCCGCTCGCCGCAATTTCCCCACAAATGTTCTTACTCGCCAACGCGAGTCTGCAGCTGTGGTGTTAAATGATGTTGTTATTCAATGATGAGTTTAAGGCTGGCACTTTCAAATATTTATTATTCTATTTTTCCGACGAACTATCTACATTGACATTTTTCTGTCTCTTTTTTTTTCTTCTCTCCATGGACCAACAGTTCGTCCAACACAATGAGTTTTCATTCCCACTCACTCAATCTCAAGCAGGAGTCACTGATCACCCTGCCTGCCCCACAGCGGACCCACACTGATTCCGGTGCAGCCACCCACACTTTCGCTGCACGCCTCCCAAGGGACAATGGAGCCATGGTCACTTAAGCAGGAGATTGACTAGGAGAGTTATCGCCCTTGCCAACATGGCGTCTGGTCTTGCTGTTGCAGACGGGTGGTTGCTGGTGCGTCTGCCAGCGTCCCCTTCAATAGATCCCATCTCTGGCCGGGCTCGACTGGAACCGACCACTACAATAATGAGCTCATGGCTGCTGGATGATAGGTGGGGAGACGCCTTAGCATTAAGCTGATTAGCATCGCTGATCGCGCAGCGCTAGACGCAGACAGACAGACAGACAGACAGAAACTTGTCCAGCGGCGTTCACACACAAAACAAGAGCTGGTGTCACTCCTGCCATGGGAACTTGGAAAACGAAACTTGAGATCGCACAGTCTCGTGCTATGGCATGATTATATGCCGTGTGAGTTTTGGCAGGATTCGTATTATGTATATCAGAATGGCGGAAACTAGTTTAATATACTGCACATAAAACATGTTTTCCTTTGATGCAAGCGCATGCATTATTCGTGCGGCCTTAAAGAAGAAATGCATTGCCACGAGATCACAAAGGAAACAAAACGCAAGTCAAAACGGTTGAGGTCAATATGCAAATTTAAGCAGATCAAAGAGGTGAACGGCTTTCCACTTCGGTAACATTTGGTAACACACGTGTTGCATTCTTCCCGTGAATAGCACTGAGGAAAGGGTGGGGGTTAGGGGGGTGGCAGTGGCATAGTGAACTGAGGAAAGGGTGGGGGTTAGGGGGGTGGCAGTGGCATAGTGAACTGAGGAAAGGGTGGAGGTTAGGGGGGTGGCAGTGGCATAGTGAACTGAGGAAAGGGTGGGGGTTAGGGGGGTGGCAGTGGCATAGTGAACGGAAAGGTTTGCTGTAGTCCAGTCGATCAGAAATGAACAGTTCACTGAAGTACAAGTCATGTTGATCGGTGATTTTCTTCCAAGATTGGAGTTGTGAAATGTTTAGAAGAGTTTCTAGGATGCACTAGGTTTCATGCAACAACAATCAACGAAAAGAGGAACCGTTCCCATTGCGATGTGAACACGGCTGTGATCGGGCACTCTCCATCTCCGTGCGTCTCTGGCTGAGGCGCTGCTGATCTGTGGCAGATCGCGACCAGTCTGGACATCGCTCTAACCCAGGAGTCTCTCCCTGGTCGCGTCTTCCATTCGCCAGAAGAGAATTATTTCGCCGGAAAATTATAGCGATTATTGCGTCCTCGGGTCCTGCCAAATGGCGGGAATCAGCCTCTTTCATGGGTCTAATGGACAGCATAAACTGGACTCCATTGCATTAGCTGCCCATTCAGAAATGGATCGCGGGATGAGACGCCCGCTCGCCTCCGTTGTTAGGGGACATTGTCTACGTAGCGTTATGCAACGGGCCCTGAAATTCGGGCGGGGCTAGCGCGAGGGGCAATTGTGGCCCCAATCAGACACCGCATCAATGCCGCCACGTTCCGCCGCCTTGTAATTCTCCCCCGCCATTTTTGTCCTGCCCAGGCTCCCGGGGCCTCCGCAGATGGGATTATCCCCCTTGAGGGGAACTCTTCTGTTCGACTTCCATGTCCGCCGCATCACTACAATCGCCCGGTCTGCCGCCTGCTGGTGGCCGCGCTATTGCTGGTGGTTTTTTCTCCCCCGGCAGTCCAGTGTCCCAGGCGATAGCAATCTCTCAGCCGGGCCAGGGGATTAGCGCCTAGATGGAGCGGAAGGCACGCAAGCCACGGCGGAATGAGGGGACGGGCGCGGGCGGGGTAGAGCTGGACACCCAGCCTCCCACGGAGGAACCCACGGTGATGATGTTGCTTGAGTTAATTTTGTGAAGATTCCATTAAATTCTGCGTCAAAGGGCGAGGAGAGCTGTAGTCCAGAGATGATGGGGTGCGAGGGGAAGATGGAGAGAGAGACCAGCACGAGCAAGATGAGAAGGCAGACGGCCAAGAGAAGCACGAGCAGAAGACGTATGAAATAGAGGCGGAGGAGGAGGGAGAGCAGAAGCAGCAGCAGGAGGAGATGTGAAAGGAGCAGGGAGTGAGGTTGAAAATATGAGCAGAAAATATTATCAAATGTCGGTACAATATCAGCAGCAGAAGCTAAAGGACTGGAACAAAGAGTATGATTAGCGTCAGAGAAAACGTGATATCTACTGGGGAAGAGTTACGTCGAGAAATAGTGCGGATTGCAGATAAAACTGCTAGAAGATTCGCATGGTAAAAAGTGACAAAATGAGAGGAGTAGCATACACATAGAAAAGACGAGAGCCCATGTTAGAAAAAGCACAACAATAATACAGCATATTCATGTACTTTACTCATTCAAAAACTGGAAACTGATAGTTGTTATATATAAACACAAAATAATGTATTATTACAAAGACGGATTATAAACATATACTAGAGTAGGATGAATCAGGGTAAATAGTACCAATAGTCTGTCAGTTTGACGTTCTAGAATAATTGGTGTCATAAATACCTACACAATATTTTTAAAATAGCACGTTTTGGTATTTCAGCAAATATTAAAATGTTGACAGAGCTGATTCACATATCATTCTATGGAATTCGTGGACACGACAATGGGTTTCAGTTAGATGTGTGAGTGTGCTGCTCTGTTTGAATGGAAATCAATGACTTGAAATGAACTGGTAATTGCGACTATAACTGCTTGAAGCAACTCGATTAAATCTTCTGCCAGAGCGAGGGGTGACGGGCGTTTGTGGAGACTGTAACCTTGTCCGCCACTGCCAGCTCGGGCGCGCGTCGGAAGTGAGCGTTGTCCCTGACTCGCGGCGTGGGACAACGCTTCTCTGTAGAGTCCGATTTCTGACAGGTTCCGCTCCTCGCGTCGCCATTATTCCCGCCTTATTTGCGACAGCGACCAGCAGGGCCGTGCCACTGTCATCTCGCGTTAGAGAGGAACGGAGCACAAAGACCACGGGGCTGGTGACGTTTGGTACACGGGGACACGGACAGGGACTGCACGGATGAGCGGCAGGTATCAATCATGGCGGATATGGGATAGGGTGCCCTTCAGCTTGTGGCCAGAGGGCGACGGGGCAGAAAGGCTGGAGGAGACCAGGGAGAGCCCGTGTTGACTTAGGCATCACCGATCAGAGAGATAAGTGCTGACGATGATGGCGCCGTCGCCATGTTAGAAACCAGAGCGCCTTCAGAGTCGATCAGGTGTGACGCGTCCGATGCGATCGTCACACCTGGCTGAGCAGAGCTTGTCGTAGCGCGAGGACGGGATACAGCACGACTGTCTCTCTGTAAGAGAGCTGGGCCGCCATTCGGCTCTTCCTCAGACCCATCCACGTCTCGGGTGAACCACACCCACCTGTCGTCTCAACACGCACAAGAGTTCCGTCACGCTTGGTGTGACGTCATGCCTAAGAGAGAGAGAGAGAGAGAGAGAGAGAGAGAGAGAGAGAGAGAGAGAGGTGGGGGGGACAGAGAGAGAAATGAAAGAGAGAGAGAGAGGGAGGGACACAGAGAAAAATGAAAGAGAGAGAAATAAAAAAACAGAGAGATAGAAAAAATACACACACACACACATATTATATAGAGGAAGAGAGAGGAAGACGTGTTACACGTATATACATGTACATGGAATCGGTAGGAAATAGGTCAACACAGTAAAGTTTCTTTGCCTGCTTGATATAAGCGCTATACTTTCCTATCGTGGTGCAACGTTGAAACTTTTTAATTTATTGAATGACTGGGGAGGTAGAGTTTACCTCGTCACATAAACGTATGCACAACAGGAAAATTGTCAAATAGATCGAGAGGATATTTGGGTAAAATTTGCGACTTATTTAAGACATTATGAGAATCTTGTTTTCTTATTAATGTACAGTACGCAAATTTTGTCTCAAACAAACGTTTTAAAATGGACTCAAGTATTGCGCCCCAATAGACACATTGAAAGTGACGACTATTCTTGTAAAATCTACTCTTTTGCAGGCATAATGATCGGCATAATCTTAATAAACCACCGTGTATATGTCTAGAATGAAATCTTGGCAAATCTATCTCACCTAGGAAAAACAACATTTACGTTTTGTACGCTGTTTGCTTCGTAAGAATAATGGACCCCTAATAATCTACTTCTCCCTGTCTGCCTCTCCGTCTCTCTCTCTCTCTCTCTCTCTCTCTCTCTCTCTCTCTCTCTCTCTCTCTCTCTCTCTCTCTCTCTCTCTCTCTCTCTCTCTCTCTCTCTCTCTCTCTCTCTCTCTCTCTCTCTCTCTCCCTCTCCCTCTGCGTGCGTGCGCGCGCGCGCGCGCGTGTGTGTGTGTGTGTTTGTGTGTCTGTGTGTGTGTGTGTGTGTGAGAGAGAGAGAGAGAGAGAGAGAGAGAGAGTGTGTGTGTGTTTGTTTGTGTGTCTGTGTGTTTGTGTGTGTGTGTGTGTGTGTGTGTGTGAGAGAGAGAGAGAGAGAGAGAGAGAGAGAGAGAGAGAGAGAGAGAGAGAGAGTGTGTGTGTTTGTGTGTGTGTGTGTGTGTGTGAGAGAGAGAGAGAGAGAGGGAGAGAGAGAGAGAGAGAGAGAGAGAGAGAGAGAGAGAGAGAGAGAGAGAGAGAGAGAGAGAGAGAGTGCACACACTTGTAAGCCATACCATTTCATCATCCACGGGCGTTAATTCCAGAAGTATATTACTGTACTGGATCTGGAGGCGGCCCCACTCTGACTGCACTCACTCACTCCTCCCTCGCATTCCCCTCGCCCGTAGCATAGCAGGACATCTCGGGACGCCCCTCGAGGCACTTGACGATCCTGTGGTGTCTCTGTCGGTGCAGGGCCTGATTGGAATCCCCGCCTCTCTCCAAGACCCTCACCATCTGTGGCAGGTCCTCGAGGATCCGTGGCGGTGGGGCTGCAATCAGTAAAGATGGAGGCGAGCAAATAGACCCCCCGCCCTCCCGACAGTCCACTCTGTTGCAGCCCCGCGAAGTCAAGCGCTGGCGCAATTAGTGTCACCTGGACGGGACCCGTAGATAGAGGAATCCGATCATGCCGATGGCGGTGTTTCCTTATCCTTGCTTGTCACAGATAGGTGTCCAGCCTTTCCTACACGGCACCAGATGCCTTCACCCTGGCGGCTGTCCACGCGCCTCGGCATGCAGGACAGGTGCGCGTGGGTGTGGGGAGTGGGTGTGGGGAGTGGGTGTGGGGAGTGGAGGGGACAGACACACGGCCAGCATTACCTGCCCACTGCGGGAACGCGCTGATCCCTGAGAAGATCCCTGAGGGTCCAGTTTGTTCGTTCTTTACATGCAACCTTTGTTTGACATAGTCGCTCAGCATTCAATCAATCAGCATGCATTTGCAGATGACAATCAGCTCCACAAAGACACAACCTTAGATCAATTCCAACCCACGTTAGACACTCTACAGACCTGTCTTTCTGATGTTAAGTCATGGATGTCACACAAAAAACTCCAGCTGAACGATTCCAAAACCGAATGCCTTCTTGTCAAGTCTCAGAGACTAGTGACGCCTCCATCCCTCCCGTCTTCTGCCAGGGTTGGAGACGCTGACGTCGCCTTTGTTCCATCAGTCAAAAACCTTGGTGTCACCCTCGACTCTCATCTCTCTCTTTCCGACTTTGTCCAAAACACTTGCAAATCCGCATACATACAACTCAGACAGATAAGCGCAATCAGACACCTTCTCACTACTCAAGCTACTACTATCCTAGTCTGTGCTCTTATTCTCAGTCGCCTGGATTATTGCAACGGCCTTCTTGCTGGCTGTCCCACATATCTCACTGATAAACTTCAAAGAGTGCAAGATGCTGCAGCTCGACTCATCTGTAAGTCAAAAAAGTCAGATCATCTCACTCCTCTCTTCCGCTTTCTCCACTGGTTGCCCATTAGTACTAGAGTCCAATACAAGGTTGCCTGTCTTTGCTACGATTACTTCGCTGAATCCCTTCCTCAATATCTCTCTAAACCCATGCGCACCTACACACCCGCTAGACAGCTACGCTCTTCCGCAGACACAAGAATCCTCAGGTTCCCGGAGGACCCTCCAGTTAAAACAAAATTTGGTGAACGCTCTTTCTTTTATCAGGCTCCCTCTATCTGGAATGACCTCCCCGCCTCTGTTCGTCACTCTACATCTCCCTCGACCTTTCGCTCTGCTCTCAAAACTCACCTCTTCTTGAAATCGTTCCCGAATCCTGTCTATGTTTCTTCATCTTCCTCCCCTCACTGTTATCTTAGTACTAGCTTGCCTAAGGACCCTACCCCCCTCCTGTCTCTCCTCCCCCTCTCCTCAGTTTCATGGTTTTATGGTGACTCTGCGCATCAGTTTGTCGAATTTCTGAAGTGAATGTCTGACTCTTATGTTATTAAGTTTAATAAGTTATGCTTGAGGTGATTGACTGTTATTGTATATTGTAATGGTTGTGTATGTATACGCCTTGAGCATGTCTTATTAAGAAAACAAGGCAGTCGTAGAGGGCGACGGCCCTGGGCTGTGATGCAACGGTCACCGCGCCATTCGGATGCAGCATCTGGCTGGAGCAGCGAAGCTTTCAGGCGAGAAGTGTCACACAGACCACTTGAACCGTGGTATCGATAAAGTTGCGACACTTACTGGCGATCTGTCAAGGCGCGTGCAGATTAATGGCTTAGTTTTATCGAGTTCCTGCGTGCGAGTGATCGCCAACCACCCTTGATGGCCTCTATGGGAGCTAACGCTGATTTCAACTACCCCTGTCTTTGGGTCCACTCTCAAGCAGTGATTACTTGTTGGAGCAAACCAATTAAATCAAAAAACGCCTCAATTCTGACACACGTGGTCCTGGTCCTGGTCTAGGACTGCCTGTTAAAAGACGGCAAAAAGGAAGTGTGTAAATTGCACGACCGGCAAACGTTTATCGCGAATAACCAAGTTTTGTTACATTCTTACAGTGTTACGATGAAAACCGTAGAAAAACAAGCAAAGCAACGCGCATTGCGGTAATAGACTATTTTACGTATTTCGTTCAAGTTTTTTCAAATACGACAATTGTCTACTTGAAAAGAAAGTCGATTCTTTAACATTAGCGCGTATGCTGCCCTGTGATTGATAAAATACGAGGCTGAGACACGGTTACATCTTTTGCAACCTGGGATAGAGAGAAAAGCCTTTCTTTCAACTTCCAGCTCTCATTCCACTTTTTTATATCTTTTCCTCGTGTCTGATCTTGTCTCTGTTGATATCTTCCCTCACTTGTATTGTGATTCTCTGCGTGTGAGTGCGCGTACGTGTGTGCGTGTGTCCCTGCATAAACGATGCATTCAAGTTATTCAGTTTTGACCCTTGGCACGCACGCTTCGTTCCGCGCAAGAGCTTAACTAGCTTGTTGACGAGAAGTTCCGGACATTCTTAGAGTCAAGTAGGATCTATTTGGATCTTTTTAATCACACACACACTTGACTGTGCAAGTCGTGTAACACCAGCCTTCGCTGCACGATAATGTCTTGAGCGCGGCCTCTCTCCATTGAGTTGTGGAATTACACGCACTCCAACCTTCTCACTTGGTCACTCCTCCCCGTTGGCCCCGACTCCACAGTGTGCCTGTCTTGAGATCTACCTGGCGATGAACTTCCCGAGACAGGTATTCAAGCCCACACAAAGACCACGACAGCCGGGGCGAACAATACTAATGACGGCACGGACCAAGTCTTTATGCTGAACGCGGAAGCTCTCGTCCACGGCGGATGGCAACAGAGGGTGTCAGAAATATCAATACGCTTTGAAGCCCGCTCGTCATCCCTCCCGCTCTTTGAGGACGTCTCATGAAAGAAAACATTCCTGTTCCGCAATCCCTGGTGGGGGAACAAGAGCGGATCCCGGGGTCCTTGGGCCGGCGCTCCGTGCTGGAGAGATCTCAGACGCGCACGTCAGGCCGCGGCCGTGGAGAGCGTGTGGGACGCCAGCCCGATCTTCCTCGGACTTCTTTTATGACAAAAATGAAATCCTTTTTCTCCGCGGCCTCTGTGTCCGCGGACAGATGAAATAATGGGCAACTCCCATGAAACGGGCCTCATTGTCTTGCCCTCGCCAAGGCGAGGCGAGGCTTGGAGAGGGCTCTCGGCGAGGGGTCTCTCTGTCGGCCTCGGTGTCAAGGCGGGAAAAAGTGCCGCAATGATTACCGCTATGAACTAATGAGCCACTTCCAGCTGTCCCTCACCTCCACCTCTAGGTCCGGATCGTCATTTTTCGAAATTCTTCTTTTTCGCGTCTCCATCTTGTTGATTAAACTTGAGACCTCTCCACGATCCATCATGGCGGAGCTGAGTTGGACAGCGGCGAGGCGGATGTGCTTATTAGACCGGAAGTGCCCCCAAGCCTTCCATCTATCAACAGAAGGGACAGCACTCTACGCGACTGTCGTATTCGTTGTGAACTCGTATCGAAAAATGTCTTTCTTCTTGCAGCGTGCGGTAAAGGTTCGTGTATTGCAACGTCTTCATCTCCTCGTTTTCATTTCATCGAACTACAGGGGAACAAGACGCTTCGTGCGGAATGCATTCGCAGGCACTCCAACAATGAAATGGCGGGCGAGAGATCGCTGAAGGGACGCCTTCCTGGAGACCTTTGGGTGACTTATCCCCCTTCGATCCTGTTTACACAACGTCGAGGCTTTCGCGGGCGACCTGACGACCACTCATACGCCCCACGACCCATTCCCCTCTAAAGGGTCAATCAGAGAAATGGCAGTCATCTAATCTACCTGTTAGCAGCGACCAGACCCTCCACTAGGTGGCGTGATTGGCAGCCCATACGTGGCGCCCTCTGTCCTCCTGTCACGTGATGTAATGGGGAAAGGCTATCGCGCGGGTAAACAGTAGAGAATCCCTGGTCAGGACTGTGCTATCTCCATGCTGCTGTCGCTATTTATCCTTGTCTACGGCGTGGTGGATGCCCGTGCTGTCCTCGCTCGCAGGGCGCCCACAAAGACGCCTATCTTATCTCCTCCTTTCATTTCCCAGAGTTTTTCACACGCGCTGCTTTTCACGGGCCTTGGCGCTGGATAAAGCTCGTGGCCGCGAGGCGACAAGGGCGCGGTGTAATGAATTCCGCCATGAAGAGAATCGCCTCGTCCCACCCTGTCTGCGGGGTGAATGATTGGAAACCATCGCTCCATTGGCATCTATCAGTGGTGGATAAACAGTGGACACTTCATCACTCTGTCAGGGCACGTCTGCTTATTACAGCCAGACACGTGGGAAAGGGGGACGTACGATTGGGGACGGAAGAAACTGAGTCACCGCCACCTGGGCCGGACAGAGGGTGTGCCAGAGGACGCTGCGTCCATCCACACCACGGCCGGACAGTGCCGTGCCGTCTGCCTTCTGCCCGATATAGAACGCATGGCGCCCCTGCTCAGGTGCCCAGAGTTCATCATTTGTCACTGCGTGCTGCGCAATAAACAGCCATGTTTCAATGTGGCCTTGATCTTGTCCTGCCTTTTGATTCCAGGATTTGGAAAACACGCAGAAGGTAAAGTAGCGCCGCGTAAAAAGTATGTATCTGCCTTCCTAATTCGTAGTAGTCCAAAAGCTGCATTGATATCTATAGTCGGGATGAAGGAGGGACAGGGTGGTGAGAATGAAAAGGTGCGGAGTGCGGGATGGAAGAGAAAGGAGGGGGGTGAGCAGGGGGATTGGGAGGTTAATGTTTGTTAGTCGTAGCAATTTGTTCGGCTGTACAGTATGGGTGTATGTAAAGCAACATCGAGTTTTGATGTCAGACCTATATGCATGTATCAACACACACACACAGCATTGTACTCGTGTTAAGGTGCATTTATAGACGAAACTTAGTTACAAGGTTCTGTATGACGTTGGAATTTGCCAGTAACTTTGCCGTTTATCATGACGAGAAACCATTCGTCAGAGCGGTTTCCTAGAGCGAATTGTGTTGTGGGCATTCAGACGACTGCAAGGAGTGCACTGAGAACCAGACAGAAAGTCCTGTCGTCTGCAAGCCAGCAGTCGGGGTTGCCGGGCAAGGCACCCGCCGTCACACTCACGGCAGTGAGGAGGTGTAATTGCTGCGAAGCATCTCTGGAATGTAATCGGTGTTGTCCTCCTCTGACGCGCTGCTGCAGATTGCATTGCAACTTTACAAAGGCAGAGAGCAACAGTCATGTTTATAAGCCATATTGGGTGGAATAGTCGTTAACAAAGTTTGTAATAATCATCCGCCTTATAAAGGTAAAGGTAAAGGTGTGGTTTTATATAGCGACATACACCCTTTGTCTGGGTTTCAAACCGCTTTACACTTTACCACCTGATCACTGGGCGTCCTGATCAATCCTCACTGCTCCCTCACAACAAACACAGTTACAGACATTTAAGACACATGCAGTCAGGTACCAGCACCAACTCCGCTCCCTGGGGAGTATTCCAACCCGATGCTAGCGCTTGGCCGCATACAAGGGGTACTCGCACTACGTTTTGCCAACATTGCCCTCACAGGTACCCGGTTTTACTCCTGGGTGGGGAGAAGCAATGCGAGTTAAGCATCTTGCTCAGGGATGCAACTCTGGGAACCGCGCAGCTTCGAACGCCGTACCCACTGGCCGCAAGCGACTGTAGGTCCAGCGCGCTAACCACTCGGCTACTGATATCGACTCATACGGACCTAACTGCTTACAATGTTCTATTCAGACAACACAATGAAGTCTTCAGCATATCGAAAGCGAAATATTATATATGCCTTTTTAGAATACAAGTGTTTACCAATGACCTTTGCTTTCCATTAGTTAATGGATGCTCAAGTTTCCCAAGTAAAATGTTTCCTTCCTATGTCCATTCCCATCGTCCCAGCCTTGCTGCCCCCCACGCTGCATGACTGGATGTTGTCTTTGTCAAGTCGGGCATGAGAAGGACGCAGCAGAACTGGGGTCACTGGAGTCACTGGCCTCCAACCACTGAGCTCCACTGTAACTGGAGTGCGCATGTCTTATCGGCTGTGAAAACGGAAGGTCGCCATTTTACCCAATCCTGATTACCGCTCTCCGGCCTTTGTTTCCACCGACTGCGTTCCCCCTAGATTTAGTCTAATTTGGACTCTGAGCTACTTAGGTGAATCTGGAAACTTGCCGGTATCATTAGTTTTATCTTTTTTTCCCCCTCCCAAATCGTGCTTCAAGAGCCGAAAGTCACATTTGTAAACTAAAAATAAAAAAAGATCAGAGGACTGCGTACTTTGAAGAGACTAACACGAGGAGTCTGTCAGTTACGAACACTGCACATATTCTACCTTGATGATATCTCTGGTATGGCTCCATAGGACATGCACGGAAATACATTTTGCCTGTCTATTGTATACGCCGACCGACCGATACAAAGTCACATTTACGCTGAGCACAAATCAACACATTTCAGCTCTGTGTGTTCGACACGAAATACGATCGTAATGTGCTAAGGTATCCATGAACTTCTGCACATGGAATTGAAGTCCACTGTGAATAAACATAAATACTTTTTTTCGAATCCTGTCCCTCTATTAGATGTATGAAGATTTGTTGGCTTTGGGATAGAAACCGTTTGATATACTGTTAGCGTTTTTCGTCAATTGAAAGATGCATCAGGAAATCTTCTTCTCCATCAAAACTTGTACAATAGGACTTTACGCGTTTAGACAGACTTTTGGCATACTTAGATCGTCTATTACTCAATAGAATTGTTGTGCCAAAGCAAAAGCGTACAGAGGCATTGTGAAATTTCGTAATGGTAAGAAATGATAATTATTTTTCTTATCGAAAATAGTTTTTGAAACCTACCAACAATATCTATAGCTGTTATTATCGTTTTTTTAATCATACCTGACAATTGCAATCATGTAGTATTTCCTGAGAAACTTTTTTAAATGGCACAGAGAGAGAGAGAGAGAGAGAGAGAGAGACAGACAGAGAGACAGAGAGACAGAGAGACAGAGAGACAGAGAGACAGAGACAGAGAGACAGAGACAGACAGAAAAAGATTGGGGATGAAATGAAATTATGTTAACAGGTTTTTATAACAAGTATTTACAATACATTTAGTGTTACTAACGCGATCATTCAGGAACACACATACACACAATACATTTAGTGCCACTGAAGCGATCAGTCAGGAACACACATACACACAATGCAAAAATGTGGCAATGAAAATCATAAGCTTTCTTCATGTACACATGTAGCAGTTCTGTTAGTGTTGAAATTAGACCTACATTCAAAGACATCTGAGACACATACAGACATGTGCATGCATGTGTGTGTGTGTGTGTGTGCGCGCGCGCGCGCGTGTGTGTATGTGTACATACATACACACGACACATATGTCATCAATGATTTGAACACTGATAAACGAAACATTTTGCACCGCCATGACAGGTCCTTCATATTCCATTAGACCAAGAGTCTGTTGCAAATTATTCAACGTCTAAAATGACATTCTTGTCCAAGGACATTTACTGCGCTGCTGAAGGAGGTCTCTGCGAACGTCAGCGACCTGCAAGTTTCCCTGCATCGCGCACGCTTAACGTCGTGCTGTATTGCTTCCATAGTGAAAATACACATGTTTACATCGATATAAACAAGGAAACAAAAGAACACGAAAGGACACATCATCATCCACTCTTGTTCAAAAGAGGAAAGTGCACAGGGATGTAATGAACAGAATGCAAAATCACGTTTACCTTTGTTGATGCCGAGTTTATTCTGTAATACTTGCTGATCATTTGTCGTGCATGCACAATTTTTCAGTTTCTGTACCAAAAGATTAATTTCCGCAAAGCACAAAATAGTTCTGCAATGCACTATTATTATTTATGTTTTACTGTTTCCTCTCAAATGATACCAAGATTTAATGGTGCATGAAAAGAATGAATTTTGACATGTCTTTCCTGACTTTCTTACCTCTGATCTTCTGTGTGTAGTGTTTAACCGAGTAGTGTTTACCCGTGTAGTGTTTACCTGTGTAGTGTTTTCCTGTGTAATGTTTACCCGTGTAGTGTTTACCCGTGTAGTGTTTACCCGTGTAGTGTTTACCCGTGTAGTGTTTACCTGTGTAGTGTTTACCCGTGTAGTGTTTACCCGTGTAGTGTTTACCCGTGTAGTGTTTACCCGTGTAGTGTTTACCCGTGTAGTGTTTACCCGTGTAGTGTTTACCCGTGTAGTGTTTACCCGTGTAGTGTTTACCCGAGTAGTGTTTACCCGTGTAGTGTTTACCCGTGTAGTGTTTACATGTGTAGTGTTTACCCGTGTAGTGTTTACCTGTGTAGTGTTTACCCGTGTAGTGTTTACCCGTGTAGTGTTTACCCGTGTAGTGTTTACCCGTGTAGTGTTTACCCGTGTAGTGTTTACCCGTGTAGTGTTTACCCGTGTAGTGTTTACCCGTGTAGTGTTTACCTGTGTAGTGTTTACCCGTGTAGTGTTTACCTGTGTAGTGTTTACCCGTGTAGTGTTTACCTGTGTAGTGTTTACCCGTGTAGTGTTTACCCGTGTAGTGTTTACCCGTGTAGTGTTTACCTGTGTAGTGTTTACCTGTGTAGTGTTTACCCGTGTAGTGTTTTCCTGTGTAGTGTTTACCCGTGTAGTGTTTACCCGTGTAGTGTTTACCCGTGTAGTGTTTACCCGTGTATTGTTTACCCGTGTAGTGTTTACCCGTGTAGTGTTTACCCGTGTAGTGTTTACCCGTGTAGTGTTTACCCGTGTAGTGTTTACCCGTGTAGTGTTTACCCGTGTCTTGTTTACCCGTGTCTTGTTTACCCGTGTGTTGTTTACCCGTGTATTGTTTAACTGTGTATTGTTTATCTTCGTAGCGTTTACCTGTGTACTTCTGTGTGAATTGTTTTGTTTGCCTGTGTATTGTTTACCCTTGTAGTGTTTACCCGTGTAGTGTTTACCTGTGTATTGTTTACCTGTGTATTGTTTACCCAACTAGTGCATTTTGACTTTAGTGCAGTACTGAGAAGAGCACTTTATCAGGGGAATCTAGTGGTGAGTTGTTACTGCAGGGTCAAACATCTCATTGTGGACTGAAACAAGTTCTCTCCAGATAGCAGAAACATTAGAATATACTTATCTGTTTCTTGACAAACAAATGTAACAATCGGATATGCCTTTTACAAGACCACTCATATCTCTGAAGTAAATAAACATCTATTGTGTACTATCAGGGATGGCACTCTTCTCCCTCAATTATTTTGTACAAACAATACAATGGATTCTCTTATTGCCATGTGCACAGCATACTCATCTTTGTAAGATACAGCAGCCTCTTTGAACTCCCACTGAGTAATGTCACAGGGAAATGGCGATGTTTACACCCGCGTGCACAGCAGTAAGCCATGTTTACATTGTGGAATTCATGCGTTGGGGGCCGTTCAAGATGGCAGATCGATCACTTCCTGTACAATCACTCAGCTCTACTTATCGCTCATTGGCTGCTTCCTCCTGTCGAGAAGAGCGCAGTGCCTCCAACAACAAATCGTCTGCCGACCTCTCCGGAGTCCAGGCAGCGCGTGACCTGGTATTCAAATTACGCGGCTCTGCAGGGAGCCATGGAACAGCGGGGCCAATGTGATGGAGCCGTTCCAGGCACCCGTGTCTCCTGGTGCGGGCTGCTGCCAAGTCCTGACGTGGCGAGGCCTCCCAAGGGACCACTCTCCATTTAGGTCGACCCAGACTGGCCGCCACTGGAAGTCTTGCGCCCTGGCCTGCCACTGGTCCGCCCCAAAGTCGGGCGGCGTCCTGCAGGCTCAGTCCTGGGATGCGATGATGGAGTTACGTCCCCCTCCATGCAGGTCCCACCACTTGGCATGGAGCCCGGACCCGACTCCACAGCCCACGTCAACGGCCGCGTCACAATCTCGCGTCACAGGCCGCGTCACATCTCGCGTCACAGAGCGCGTCACATCTCGCGTGACAATCTCGCGTCACAGGCCGCGTCACAGGCCGCGTAACAAGCCGCGTCACAGGCCGAGGTGATCCTGCCCACCAGATCTAGCCTGCAGAGGATGGAAATGTGGCTTTAGGTCCAAGCGAAAGAAAGAACATTTTCATTTTCATTTTCACTAGGTGTTGTTGCTCACTTAGAGCATTTAGAGTTTCGATTTCATGAAAATTTGTGCAGAGGATGTTGTGCATGCAAAACGTTTTGAGTTTGTACATGCATGCGCACACACAAAAATAGCTGCAGTGAAGAGACCACATCGAAAACGGTTTAAATTACTCAATAACTGTTTGTGCGTACTCGCCCTGCACAACTGCACAAAATTCGTCACCGCTTCCATAAGTAAGATTAATTCATACCACTTTTTTGTGTGATTCATTAACGTTTGTGCTAAACACAATATGTGAACTTTTCTATGACACTGTTTTAGTATATCCACCGTGACATTGCTTTTGCCTGTACAAGGTCCATTTCGTTGGATTTTATGAATTTACGCCGACGTGATCGGATATTTTTTAAGTGCTAGAATAAGAATAGCATCTTAACCTGAATAGCGCATGCGAGTAAAATTCACACTTCAACTGCAAAAATATCAGAGCAAATGAACTGTTACTTTTTTCATGAAAAAGTAATTTACTGAAGGATAGTACCTATACTTTTCGGTTCCCCCTCCCCGCCCTCCTGTCTACCTCCCCACCCCCCGTCTCTCTCTCTCTCTCTCTCTCTCTCTCTCTCTCTCTCTCTCTCTCTCTCTCATAGTTCATGACCTGTGTGCTTCTACACGCATTATCCTATTTTGAATGACACAAAACAAATGTGTTGATTCATGAAGCTGAACAATTACTTTGATTCCGGAACAAGTTTCATGTGCTCCAGATGAGAGTCACCACAGGCACATCTTGCGTTTTTGTCTTTCAAGCTCATCCTTCCTTCCCCCTTCCGCTGGAATTCTTCTACTCACGTTTTCCAACTGCCGCCATCGGCACATCTTTTTCGCCAACTGTCTTGCTCTTTCTGGAATTACCACCGCCTCTTCCAGGGTCTGGGGAGGGCAATTCCGTCTTCCGTCCTTTGCGTTCTTTCAGCTTTTTAGAACAGAACTTTTCTTTCACTTTCTCTGCCTTGTCTTCCCGTACTGGTCGCACCAGACTTGCGCAAGCAGGCTTGGAGCCGCGAGGAAGGCATGCGTCAAATTCTGCGACTCTCGGCGACTGCGCTCCGCCGCCTGAAGTTTGCAAACAACCAGGGGGCGCTGACCGCTAGTTGTGACCACGTGACGACAAGATGACGGCCAGGGTGGGCCCTGTTAGAAAGCTATGACGTCGGGTTGCTCCCAGAAGCTCCGCATGGAACGACGGTCAAAGGGTTAGCAGTCGCTTTTATGGCGTATCTCTGTTTACCAGCGTGGCAGGGCAGAGGTCAGGTTCTCACAGTGTCGATGGACGTGGGACTAACTGGGTCAAGATGACGGGCAAAGAGTACCTTTGCTTTTCTTCAGCACTCGTCAGCTGCGCATGCGCGAAGAGGCAAGGTTTCCGCTTTTTCCATGGGGCTGTGCACTCCCCATGCCGCACGTGCAGCTGCCGACTTGATGCAATTAAGATGCTTCACGCTCGATTAGTTTTTCGCGGCATTTGCAGCTTCTGCTTCTCAGAAGATGGCAAGGCGTGCCCGCTGTGGCAAACCCGAAAACGAGGAGGAAGCGTGAGAACAAACCAAGAGCTTAGTTGGTAATTCCGCTAGCCTCTTCAGAGATCTGTTCGCGTTTGGCACAGGGGCTGCTCACAAATCGCACGCAAACATTGCTCAGAGGTAGAACTGGCGGAACGCTGTTAACGACTCCTACTTGCTGTCCGTCGCCCTCACAAAACGCTGACCTGCGCTTTCTGTGCTCGCGGCGGAGATGTCGAAGTTTAAGAAAAATGATCAACTAAATTAAAATATACGTTTAGGTGTGACGATAAAGTGCAACTTTTGTCTTGATGATGCCCGGAATTTGTAATTTAAAATCCACCAGGCCTTGCAACGAGCACTTAGGATTCGCGTGTCAAGCAAAGGAGTGGGTGCGCTAATTTTGATTTCGAATGGATTCCTAAAGATCTTGCACCACAACAGTGGCTTCTATGCTTCGTCAATACTGGTACGAGCGCAGTCCTCGATGAAGCACAGGGCAGGGTGTAGGTCTTTCCACACTGCACGGGCGCACACGGTCACACAAGACAAGATATGCGGCGTGCATTTAGGACAGCCAACTGGAAGATTTCCTACCAAAACCAATGCAAACAAAACGTTCAGAAAGAAACACGCTTTGGGAGACCACTGATTTCTGGGAGTTATTTTCGGGTGGCTGCAAGTGAAAGGAAGTAATATAATTTTCCCCGTACACCGCCACCAACTCCGGGTCAGTCCATCCACTACCCTCTCACGCTTGTACGAGTTTCATACACGTGTAGTGAGAATTGAACTGTTCTCCCTGCACAAAAATCCAAAGGAAACCCCATGAGTTTTAAACTAACTTTTCCTGAGCAGTTATGAATTGGAAACACATAGATCATCCTCGATGTAAAAAGGTAAAGGTAAAGGTGTGATTTTATATAGCGACTTTTCACCATTGATCGGTGCTCAAACCGCATTACACTTTACCCCCATGTTCCCAAGCTCCATTCCGGTCGAGGAGAACTTGTGCAAAGTGAGGTACGACCGCATGACCCAAGCATCTCCGTGTCCCGTTCGAGTACCCTAACCTGCAGCGGTGTGTGCAGAGTCTAAATCTACACTCACCCGACGGCGTGAACTGGCGCACGGAGTGCCTTCGGGATGACATAACACTCTGGGTGTTTACGGGCCGTGTAACTTTCTATACGCCATCGTCGACGTCTTTCCCCCGGCACATGGGTTCGAAAGTTAACAAACTCCGGCAACTCTGACGAGCGGGGCATGGCGGCCAGGGCTGCGTACCCTATCTCTCCCTGCGCCCTCTCCGCTCCCCTTTGTCCCACGCCTTCCACGGCGGGGATAGGTGCTGGGCGTCGTGGCGAGAAGTGGGCCCCGCGGCCCCCGGACAAGTGCTTGTAGGGTGATCGGGATCCACCCCGAAAAAAATCTCCATAAAGAGTGGAGAGGGTTCTTCCACGGACGGGAGCCGGCGAGCTGCACTTGAGGCGGAATCATCCGGGGACTTTGGCAGAGGTCATGGCGCCATCGAGGGACGCGTTGTTGCCGGGGACGCCGCGACAAAGCCGCACCATCTCCAGGCGTCCCTACCAAGCTGCCAAGTGAGCGCGAACCCGGGGACACGAAAGCCTGCTGGCAAAATACGCTTGTCCGGCCCTCGTCAAAAGAGCGCGGATTGAAATCAAACGAATGTGACATTTCCCAACATCGCAGATTAAACATAGCGGGCTCTAAGCAGCAGGCCCCTCAATGGCCGCATCATGATATGGTTCCAGTGCGATCGCCGTCAATGGCTGGCTGTCGCCTTTCAATGGGCGGGTCGACAGCGGAAGCTTTTCAAGTGAGAAATTGATGTAGATATTCTACAGAAACATATCGGCGGCGTCTTTCAGGTGTCAGCAATATACCCGTATTTATCTGGGTTGAATCGTTTCCTCGCCATTTATGGGCTCAAATGGAAAGAAAACATAAGTACAATGATAGGTTGCATGTGGCAAAGGGCTGGGGACGGGCCCATTTGCCGCACTTAGGGAGGAGGCCGCGGCCATATTGGCAGGCACACCTGGTGCGGAGCATCCTTTGTGGCCTCCTCCATTCGTCCGCCCGTCTTCAGCCCCGCGCTTCATCGCCCCTTGTGCGGCCTTTGTCCGCCCTTTGACAACGCCTGATAAAATAGTTTGTTTTGTGAAAGGGAATCCAAATATTTACGCCCTCCCATTCATCTCGGACCTGATTGGGCGCGAGCTGTCCATGTGGTCATTGCCCCGGCGCCGAGATGACCAAGGCAAGCTCGCTCTTTCCAGCCGCGTCGCCTTTCAAGACGCCGATGTTTACTCGGGCCTGAGCCTGGGGCTGGACGCTGGGCCTCCAGGGGCTATTTTCTGTCAAAACGTCGCCCGATGGCTCGCCCTGATGTTCTCCCAATATAGGGACGACGCTTTCACCTCGCTCACCACACGCACGGGGCGAGGTATACTTCAATCGCCGTGATTTCCGTGGCAGGTCTAAACTGGACTAGACATGTCCCGAGATCTGTCGGAAGAGTTCAGCTAGATAACAGAGGAAGAGGTGAAGAGGAGTTAATGAGGAAGACAAATAGGAGATGCGTGTCTGTGTCTGTTTGTGTGTGTGCGTGCGTGCGTGCGTTTGCGTGTGTGTGTGTGTGTGTTTATTTGTTTAGGAAAAGAGAGGGAGAAGAAGAAGAAAGAGTAGAAAAAGCAGGAACATTTGGAGGAGAAGCAGAAATACCTGGATCAGAAGTGGGAGGAGCAGAAGCGGAAAGAAGAGCAGGAGGAGGTCAGAGAGGAAGCTGGACAGGTACAGCGAATAGGAGCACGAAGAACCGGAGGAGGAGGCGTTGCAGGATGACCAAAGACTGCAGATCCCCGAAGTAGACAATTGACCACACAGATCCAAGCCTGCTGTCATGCTAGAACACCTCACGCCAGCGTGGACAGCGGGGGCCAGCATGGCACAGCGGACTTGGGTATCGACAGGTAACAAGGAGCCTGCAGACCGTAGCAGTCACTGCAGACACGGTGGTCACACAGCTCACCACACCAGTCGCTGCAACAACAAACAAAAGGGGAAACCCCCATGCAACTTCCCACACAGCAGTCGCAGCAGATACAGAGACAATACAACTTCCCACACAGCAGTCGCAGCACATACAGAGACAATACAACTTCCCACACAGCAGTCGCAGCACATACAGAGACAATACAACTTCCCACACAGCAGTCGCAGCAGATACAGAGACAATACAACTTCCCACACAGCAGTCGCAGCACATACAGAGACAATACAACTTCCCACACAGCAGTCGCAGCACATACAGAGACAATACAACTTCCCACACAGCACTCGCAGCACATACAGAGACAATACAACTTCCCACACAGCAGTCGCAGCAGATACAGAGACAATACAACTTCCCACACAGCAGTCGCAGCAGATACAGAGACAATACAACTTCCCACACAGCAGTCGCAGCAGATACAGAGACCAGACAACTTCCCACACAGCAGTCGCAGCACATACAGAGACAATACAACTTCCCACACAGCAGTCGCAGCACATACAGAGACAATACAACTTCCCACACAGCAGTCGCAGCAGATACAGAGACAATACAACTTCCCACACAGCAGTCGCAGCACATACAGAGACAATACAACTTCCCACACAGCAGTCGCAGCAGATACAGAGACAATACAACTTCCCACACAGCAGTCGCAGCACATACAGAGACAATACAACTTCCCACACAGCAGTCGCAGCACATACAGAGACAATACAACTTCCCACACAGCAGTCGCAGCACATACAGAGACAATACAACTTCCCACACAGCAGTCGCAGCAGATACAGAGACAATACAACTTCCCACACAGCAGTCGCAGCACATACAGAGACAATACAACTTCCCACACAGCAGTCGCAGCACATACAGAGACAATACAACTTCCCACACAGCAGTCGCAGCAGATACAGAGACAATACAACTTCCCACACAGCAGTCGCAGCAGATACAGAGACAATACAACTTCCCACACAGCAGTCGCAGCAGATACAGAGACAATACAACTTCCCACACAGCAGTCGCAGCAGATACAGAGACAATACAACTTCCCACACAGCAGTCGCAGCAGATACAGAGACAATACAACTTCCCACACAGCAGTTGCAGCAGATACAGAGACAATACAACTTCCCATACAGCAGTCACAGCAGATACAGAGACAATACAACTTCACACACAGCAGTCGCAGCAGATACAGAGACAATACAGCTTCCCACACAATACAGCTTCCCACACCACCAGAGCCTACAATCACCACTGCAGTGCCCAGTGTTGTCATCGATCGACTGTTGGCACCCGTCACCACAAGACTGTTGCCTGGATGACCACTGCCGGTCCCGATTCTGGGGAAGCAGGTGATCCAGAAAGTTCCCAGTATAGGAGAGGGGGGAGGGGGGAGGGGGAGGGGAGGGGGGAGGGGGGAGGGGAGAGGGGGGAGGGGAGAGGGAGAGGGGGAGGGGGAAGGGGGGAGGGGGGGGGAGAGGGGGAGGGGGGGGGGGAGGGTCAAGCCAAGGGATGGTCTGTGCAGTCTGATTGTTGGGACGCCGCCATTCTCCCCATGTGACCGACTTTCGTCTCAGTGGGAGTTAGGTCTTGATACAAGGGGGCTACACGGAGTGGTAAATGAGAAAAGTCCACTCGCCACAAAATGAGTGCTGCAAAGACACATATTGCTTCTAATGGCGAGCGTGATGAAGTGCGCACAGTTTATAAAAAATTCCCCTAATGCATTTGTATAGAAAATCATTAGGTTTGTGTGTGAGTGTTTTTTATGTGGTGTGGTTGTTCCGATTGGTGAACACTACTGCCGTGCTACTGTCTGAGTGGGCTGGCTGAGCAACTATATTCTCGGTAACAGCCCGAACGCACAGCCAGCCTCCGTACTCGGAAATACTAGCGTGCCCGTCACTGGAGGAAAGAGTTGTCGTCCCTTGAAGCAACCACGCTCGGTTCAGATGCCAAAGGCCGTTTAGCGGAGTTGTCATGTGAGCGACAGACTGAAGATTGGAACTGAAGAGAGCAGGTTACGAAAGGGAGTGGGATGGTAGAGTACGGCAGGAGAATGGGGTGGGGAAGTGAGGTGGATATGGGGGGTGGGGGAGTGAGGTGGATATGGGGGGTGGGGGAGTGAGATGGGGGTGTTGGGAGGAGCTTGGGGTGGGAAATGGTGCGGGGGAGTTGAGAGGGGAAGTAGGGTGGGGGTGGAGAATAAGCGGCGGAAAGTAGGGAGGAGAAGAAAGCAAAATGAACAGGAAGAATCGAGGGAAGGAAGACAAGGGCTGTTTCCACGTTCAACAGTCAGGTCTGATTTCGCTGCGATCCAATGGAAATGTCTCAGCAAAGGTGAAGCAAAGCAGTGTGGTAGCCCACTGAAGCAGAATAAAGATAAAGTGCTTTCTATCAAAACAACGCAATCGAGCCAATGAGTTTCCATGGCAACACAAACCCTATTCGCTGGGACGACAAGAGAAGGGTGACCAGTCGAGTCTGGCGAAGTCGCGAGCTTTCGGAGAAAAACTCCTTCTTCAGGTCTGGTGGTCAGAGCCTGGCGTGGGACGGGCTCATAATGGGGTCTTATGATAGGTTCATGAAGGGGTCTTATGAAGGGATCTGATGATGGGGTCATATGAAGGGGTCTTATGAAGGGGGCTTATGAAGGGGGCTTATGAAGGGGGCTTACGATGTGGTCTTATGGTGGGGTCTTATGATGGGGACATGATGGGGTCTTATGAAGGTTTCTTATGAAGGTGGCTTATGATGGGGTCTTATGAAGTGGTCTTATGAAGGAGACTTATGATGGGGTCTCATGAAGGGGTCTTATGAAGGGGTCTTATGATGGGGGCCTTGTGAAGGGGTCTTTTGATGGGGGCCTTGTGAAGGGGTCTTTTGATGGGGGCCTTGTGAAGGGGTTTTATGAAGGGGGCTTATGATGGGGTCTTATGAAGTGGTCTTATGAAGGGGTCTCATGAAGGGGTCTTTTGATGGGGGCCTTGTGAAAGGGTCTTTTGATGGGGGCCTTGTGAAGGGGTCTTTTGATGGGGGCCTTATGAAGGGGTCTTATGATGGGGTCTTATGAAGGGAACTTATGATGGGGTCTTATGAAGGGAACTTATGATGGGTCTTATGCAGGGGTTTTATGAAGGGGACGTATGATGGAGTCTCATGAAGGAGTCTTATGAAGGGGGCTTATGAAGGAGACTTCTGATGGGGTCTTATGAAGGGGTCTTATGAAGGGGGCTTATGATGGGGTCTTATGATGGGGTCTTATGAAGGGAACTTATGATGGGGTCTTATGAAGGGAACTTATGATGGAGTCTCATGAAGGGGTCTTATGAAGGGGGCTTATGATGGGGGCCTTGTGAAGGGGCCTTGAGGCGTCGCTCACCGTGAGCACGGCTGGAGCCAAGTGCAGCTAAACATGTATGCAACCTGACTGCAAACGAAAGTACCACACCACTTTTCGCAGTTTCAATTTCGACTTTTATAGTTTTATTTTCAGGGGAATACAGTAGTGTGGCTTGATGAGCTTGCACTAGAATACAAGTCTACGCTATTGTGACCGGGTGAAGTGAAGCCCGAAGTCTTTACATGGTCTCTCTCTCTCTCTCTCTCTCTCTCTCTCTCTCTCTCTCTCTCTCTCTCTCTCTCTCTCTCTCTCTCTCTGTCTCTAATGGACGAAATTACAGAAAAGGTTAAGAAGTTGGGCAAACACGGTGTACAGTTCTTGCCCAACACTGACCAATTGCACCTGCTCTTGTTTGCAGATGATGTTGCATTGATAGCAGACTCGGTTGTTGGCTTACAGAATCAAATATCTGTCCTCATAGATAAAGCAGATGAGCTTGGATTAGTTGTAAATCCTGTCAAAACAAAATTTGTTATTTTCCGATTGGGAGGGCATGTTGCAAGACACGAAAAATGGTCAATGGGAACAGAAAGTCTCGAGACAACAAATGAATATAGTTACTTGGGCATGATGTTTTCCACAAAACTGCGTTCAAATACTGCTTTAAGAAATCTGGCGGACAGATGCATGGCAGGGGTGATGCAAATTCTTCGTGTTATACGCAAATTAGACTTTGTGTCCCCTCCTGTTTTCTTTAAGATGTTTGTTGCACAGATACAACCGATTATGTTATACTCGTCTGAGATATGGGGACTAGGAGACTGTGAAGTGATTGAAAATGTACATATGTATGCCTTGAAAATGTTTTTAAATGTGAGTATCAAGACACCAAATACCATGGTATATGGGGAGACTGGAAGGTATCCACTGCATATCAGTGCGAAATTGAGGTCAGTGAAATATTGCCTGAAACTGTTGAAAATGGAAGACTCCAGATTACCCAAATTAGCATATAACATGATGGTTAAGCAAGATCATAGCAATAACTGAGCAACAAAAGTAAAACATCTTTTACTTGAATATGGCTTTGAAGAACAATGGACTACACAAAGTGTCTCAGAAGAACGAAGTTTCGTCAAGACACTGAGGGAAAGATTGATAGACAAATTTAATGAGGCCTGGGGAAAAAAAACTGGTGGATAGTAATGATCGGTTTTCTGTGTATCGCTTATTTTAAAAATCGAGAGAGTTAGAAAGATTTTTATGCAGTGTAGATAAAAAGGTTTTTAGAGAGATGATCACTCGTTTTAGATTAGGAATAAGTGACTTATTGTGCCATAGATTACGTTACTGTACTGATGGTCCTGCTATTTGTCCATTATGTCATCAAGAGACGGAAAGTGAGATACACTTTTTGTTCAAATGTCCTCATTTTGCAGATCTGAGAAATAGATACATAAGTTCTAGACACAACAATGATACCGATGACCTGGTAGATATTTTATCGTCGCAGGATGAAGCTGTGATTAGAAACTTAGCAGCATATTTGTATTTTGCTTTCAAACAGAGAGAAAAATATAATATTCCTAATTC
>JAWQFJ010023669.1:0-39876 GCA_034096865.1 Theodoxus fluviatilis | reverse complement strand
TGGAGGTTACCTGTTGTCTCTTCTTGGATTGGGAATCAAAACTATTTTTATATCGCCCATCACGAAGCCTATAACGCCAAACTAGTGATGATGCCGGCGTATTGCATTCCACTCAGACACGGCTGGCAGGCGCTAAAATGAAATGAACTGTGTAGCGTTTGGCCCGGCTAGAAGAGCATGCTGCCTGAATTGTACAGGTCATGGAAGAAGGATGATGGATGGGGTTTAAGGGCCTATCAGCCTTGTAGGCTATATAGGGCCACTATGTTGATACACTCAATTGTAAGCCGCGCATAAACATGCCTCAGGGTAGTGGAATCTAGTGTGATGCACGTAATAATTACACGAAAACAAGGAGATGAGTTCGAGTTCCACTACCCATCAGCCCGCGTGGACGATGTAAAAACTCCACAGTGATGTAAATTCATAAGATCCGCAGAGCAAAATTCACATCACCATGTCCCTAGTCCCTAGGAAGGAAGAATGGATGAATGGATGGAACCCAAGGGCTTAACCTGGAAGGCCATTCAAGGCTACAACGTACATCCACTGTATAAACATGTGTAATTAAAAGATTACCTCAGATAAATTTCTATGGAGATCGGTTGGTTGGTTGGTATTTTACTGCCTATCAGCCTTTGTAGGCTATGCAAGGCCATTAAGCACGAACATCTTTAGAATAGTTTGGTTGGTTGGTTGGTTTTTTACGGCCTATCAAACTGTGTAGGTTATGTAAGGCCATTAAGCACGAAAATCTTTAGAGCAGTTTAGAGTGAACGCAATTCATGTCACGGTGTCCCTAGTTATTCGCCTCTCACGAATTGCGTAGGGAGACGCGGTGGGTCAATTCTTACCCCGAACCCACAGGGGTACTTTTGATGGAAACGGAATAACTATTTGTGTCACTATTCTAGACCCAGATTGTGAGTTTTGTTTGCGTGGTGGGTGGGTGTGCTGTGTGTTTGTGGTATGTGTTGGGTGGGTGTGGTATGTAGTGTGTATGTGGTGTGAAGTATGAAGTGTGTGGATATGAGGTTGTGTATGTGTGCATGTGTTATGTATGTGGTGGGTGTATGTACGTGAGTTGCGTGTGTGTGGTACGAATGTGGCGTATGTGTACGTATGGTTTCGTGTGTGCGCTTGTATTTTTTAACCGAGTTGGAATGTGTCAGTCCAAACATGGAAGTACCATGTAGTGTGTGTGGATCCTCTGGTAGATTCTCAGCTACTAATGTTGGCTGTCTGCTCCCTCTTTTCCTTGCTGTGTGTAGGGCTCTTGCATGTTTTTCTACCAGTTGTTTCATAAGCACTGTTCGTTTCTGTGACATTTCCTTCATTAAAACCAATTAGTATATGGAGCCTAGATCCACAGTCCCTCCAGTGCTTCCCATTCCTATGGATGCAGAGCTTACCAGGTTCACCTGTTTGCAGTGGACAGCAGTTGAATTCTTCCAGTAAAGATATTCAGTTTGTTCGCATCTTTTCGTCGAGTTATGGTGACAAGAGTAACAAATGGCAAGAGATGACGCTTGCTCCCCTCATCTGCTGGAACCCCTGGCTGCTGGGCTTTCGGGGCCTGTTTCAGTAGCTCAGCCAGGGGTCTGCCCCAATAGCTCAGCCAGGGGCCTGCTCCAGTAGCTCAGCCAGGGGCGGCCCCAAACAGTCAACTGTTTTAAGTTCCTCGGCACGCTCATTTCCTCCGACCTTAGTTGGAGCAACAACATTGACGGCATCCATAGGAGTGCCCAGCAGCGGCTGTATTTCCTGAGGCAGCTCAAGAAGTTTGGGCTGTCTCCGGAGATCATGCTCCAGTTCTACCGTGCTGCGGTGGAAAGTGTACTCACCTTCTCCATCTGTGTGTGGTTCGGAAGTGCCACCCAACAGCAGAAAGACAAGCTGGAGCGTGTCGTGCGCGCTGCTGGCAGGATCATCGGCCGTGATCTGCCCTCCCTAGCTTCTATCTACGCCCAGCGTATAATGCGCAAGTCCCGTAAGATTGTGGCGGACCCCTCCCACCCTGCTTGTCCCCTCTTCCAGCTTCTTCCCTCTGGCCGTCGTTTCAGGTTCCTCAAAACGCGCACATGCCGTTTTCAGAACTCGTTCTTCCCCACGGCGGTGACGGAGCTCAACGCTCTCCAGAACTCAACCCCCCCAGGCAGCTTTGCCGCTGCTGATCCTGTCGGCGGTGCGCACACACTCCTCCACATCTGTGACAGACACTTTCTCTTTTGCGCTTCCTCTGGGATATATGGACTGCTACTGAGTGTAGGGGGGGGGGGGGAGAGAGTTTCTTCTTGCAGCTTTCACTTGTGCAGGGTTGTTTTTGTATTGTTCTATTGTATTCTTTTGTGTGGTGACGGGGGGTGGGATGGGGGGGGGGGGGGGGTACGTCTTAATGGTCGTGTCTCCGTCCATATGAATTATTTATTGTCTTTATGTATTCGTCAGTCCCTTAAAAGGGTGTGTGTGTTATTATTCTTAGTTTGTACCTCTGTTGTCAACAGTTCTTAAACAGTAACTTTAACTGTTCATTGTATATTGCCCCACTTATCAGTTAACCCTTTGGTTCCAAGTGCAGTCTTATCTATTGTCTGTGTGCAGCTGCGTGTGTGGCGTGAGTGAGGTACATGGGGAAATGTCTATATGTTTTTTGTATAAACGGCGTGTTAGGGTGTGTAAGCGATGCGTGTGTTTGGCTTTTTGTTATGTTTCTTTTAGCCTTCATCACCTAGTTTTCCTCGTGCTCGTTTTTTAAATGATGTCACTTGGCGAAATAAATTGTGAACTGTGAACTGTGAACTAAGCCGCTGGGAGTAAACGGGACGAGGTCTGATCATTCAGATTCAACCTTGCATTCACCTCACACGGCAAGAGGAAAAACTTGGTAAACCAAAGATCGTAATTACTACACATAACCTGGAGCGCGCTCAAGTCGCTCTTTTAAGGCCTGCACAGTGCGACAGTTCACTAACAATGTCCGTTAGGCTCTGACGTTGAGTCATTAAAGGCCGAGTGTCAATTCTGCTGCAGCTTCGCAGTGCCTTGGGAGATAAAGCCTGAGCGCACCCCCAGTTTGTGCTCTGTGTGTACGTGTGCAGAATGGACGCAATTCAACACAGAAGGACGGTGAAACGTTTTTATTACCATTCCTCGAATTTATTCAGATCCAAAGTGATAACAGTGCATTCCAATAAAAAAAGTCTGGTACCTATGTGATGGATGGATGGATGCATGATGGAGTTTTACGGCCTATCAGCCTTTGTAGACTATGGAAGGCCATTAAGCACGAACATTACTAGAACAGTGAGTAAACGCAAATCAAGGTGCTGCCTTTGTGAGTACAGACAACTTTGGGTTTTCTCTGTCTTTAACAGGAATCTTTCGTATGGGCGCCTGCAGAAACATTATCAATTTCAACATACACATATGCAAAACATGCATTCTGCTTTTTTCTTATATGGGTAAGTAAGTAAAGAAACGGAAAAGCATAATTCACATCATTATCAGCAACAGCATCAACATCATGAAAGTCTCAAGCATTAAAAGCAACATCCATGTCAACAATACCAGAATAATAATTAATTCCATGATTGGAGTCTTCTGAGCATATGTATCACAATCATTTACGAAAAATCATCAAAACCATCTAGATCATTATACATATCATAATTGTGAAAATCATCGCCATACATTGGAATTTATTTTCAAGAAAAACATCGATCATCATTCAATTCCAATAGGGAAAAAATGATCAAAACCAAGGTATTCACCACAATATTCATAATTACAATCATCAATCATTAAGAACCCCTTTTGGCATTACAAATAATTCCAGCATTTCACCTGATGAATGCAATTAATTACGATAACGTTTTTTTCTGTCTGCCAAGAATGACACGTTTTCGTGTGAGTGAGTGTGTGTGTGTGTGTGTGTGTGTGTGTGTGTGTGTGTGTGTGTGTGTGTGTGTGTGTGTGTTTTGGTTAAATTCGCATTTGTTGGCCTCTGCTGGGCAAGGGATGTGTGAAGGAGGGAGGAGGGAGTTATACGGCTCATCACCCTTTCTAGACAGTCTAAGGCCATTTAATCACGAACATCATCAGAATAATTCCAAGTAAGCGCAAATTCAGTCACAATGTCCCCATTTATTCGCCTCTTACAAATCACGTAGGGAGACATGGTGGGTCTTATCTGACCCCCAACCCACAGGGGGGGGGGGGGATGTGTGGAGGGTGGGTAAGCAGACTGACTAAATTACTCGTGTTTGTTGGAGACAGAATCATTCCCAAGGCTCACTAGCGGAATTGGCCAGAAATGCAGATTTCGGATCAGTGCCTCTGCTTCCAATCTGCAAGAGCGACAGAAAGTTCATGAGACCCAGAGCACTGCTTTTCTGAAGGCCGGCTCCTTGACTGCAGAAGCAACCAGCTGCACGGTGACGTCAGTCATGAGGAAGTGACGTTGGGCATGGTGCCCCTGTTCGCAACGGCACGAGGCCTCGTTCTGGCCTGGTGGCAATCCACCAGGCGCTGGAAGCGCTCGATCAGGCCCTGACATTCCTCATTTTCCGCACTTGCCATTTGCAGCAGGTCACTCAGGCCCTCGAACTCCCTTTTACTTTCAAAGTGTTTTCGTGAAATCACATTCCGCTTTTTTTGAATTGTCTCTTCCATAATCATTTTTTCTTTTGCATTTCTCAGGATCATTTCTGAAATGTTTTCCTGTAACTCATATCGTCTTGCGGAATTTCCTTCGGCAGACTTTTCCCGTGCAGAGTCACTTTTAAGGACATCTAACTCTGCCATCAGGGACATCGCAGTCCGATGGAGGTGCTCTAGTTCTTGCCAAAGGGAAGTGATGGGCGGGGCCTGCCAGCTGGACATGCCGTATGCGCTGTTGAAGCGTTGCAGGTCCTTGGACAAGGCTGCCATCTCCGCCATGTACTGGCCCTCCAGCTTCACCAGATTCGTCCGCTGGGCTGTCGTCTCCTTCTGTATCTTCTTCACTCGAACTCGCAGGGCAGTTTCCTCTACCTCCTCTTTCTTATTTCGCATTTCCATTTCCCGGATGACCCTCTCCTGCTTCTTGATCCTTTTCTGAAGCATGCTTAATTCTGTCGCCTTGTCAAGCTTTTGAGTCATCATCTTCATCCTTTTTCTCTTGGCTGTGTCTAAGAGTTGTTGTAGACTGTTGACCCAGTGGAGCTGGCAGTAGAGGCCCAGTGGAGCTGGCAGTAGAGGTGCCTCCATCTTGACAGTAGCTCTTCTTCAGCTGCATCTCTACCCCACCTGGAGTCACGTTCTGTGGAATGAGATCACCGAAAGTTTAGTCCATCATCAATGAAATGGAGAACGAAAGGTCAAACTTGTGAATCAACAATTATATAATGATGTGCCTGAAAAGCATCATGTAAACAAATTGAGCACATGCATCGAGCATTCACACTGTAGTCATGGCATTGGTGCACTGATAGTAGGGAGATGCGGTGGGTCAATTCTAGTCCCCAACCCTCTGGGGGATTTCTGAGGAAACGGCTGGAGCAGTTTGAACTAAGGTTGGATGGAGTTTTATAGCCCATCAGCCTTTGTATACTATTAAGGCCATTAACTCTCAGCAGTTCTTTCCCTTGAATTTTGATCACCAGTGATCGGTGCCTTCACATGCCGATTGGAACAAAACTTTTACTTGAAAAAATGTTTTCAGACTATATTTGGTCAAAAGAAACTTGGTTTTGAGATTTTGTGTTAAAAAACGAAATTTAGGACGTCACAATTCTTTTACGATATCATAGTTGACTCCATAACCTGAGCGATGTGATTCAGTTAACTAATGTTGAACTTCTTGTTTTTGTATGTATGTATTATGTTTTTGCCACCGACAAAACGAATTTACTTGTACAAGGAGGAAAATAAAGTATCTTCTATGTTCTATCTTCTAAGTAACTGAATATTTTTATCCATCATTTTGGTTGTCTTCTGCTGTTTGAGCTTTGCCACAAACTAAATCAACGAATATTAGTTCTTCCGAGGGTTCAGAGAATGAATGAATGCATGATAGCTCGGATGAAGACTTGAACGACTTAGAATTTTTGGATATGATGTCAGCAGTGATGGTGAAATGAAGAATCGACTTCCGATGCCAAGCAATGTTAGGAGGTATGTCTCCGTTTTGTTTGCGTTTGTTTCTTGTTTGTTTATTTCTCAAAATTATTTTTAGCAACAAAGTCAAACAATGCCAAAAAAATTTGCATCACATGAAAGTGCATTTATTTCTGAGTTTGTTGGTATATGGCATGACTACCTTGATTAGTTATGCACTACATACAAAATGGTGTAAAGCAAATACCTTGAGAGGTATATAAAAATTGAGCTAAAATGCAAAAACTGAAAAGAGTTGATCTCACACACACACACTACTAGAGATGGTTCGAGTAAGAATCACATAGGAAGACCCTATGGGTCCATTCTCACTCAACCCACAGGAGATATGAACCCAGTAGACACCAGTGAGCAGTCCCAAAGATGGAAAAACAGGGAAGGCCAGAGCCAAGTAGATACAGTGCAGTCCAGATGAGCCGAACACCTAGGGGGGGTACACAAAGGTTCATGTTATCCGAGGTTCGGAGAAGACTCAATTTCCAGCCTCAACATTACGTTATCCAAGGTTTTGACAAATGAACTGTATAACCAATATTTTGAGTATTCAGAAGTACGAAGAAGTTGAACTTAACCGAAATGGAGACTTATTTGCTAGTCTGGATACTGCTTCTACAGCTGCACAAATATCGATTTTTCTCGAGTGAGAGCGCTTTTGCTTTTACCTCCCCATGGCTGCCTCTCATACCCGCACATATTGCAATAATGAACTATCGTTTCCAAGCGATTCCTATAGGCTAGACTTGGTGCAAAAGTACGGCTACGGACGCAACTAACCATGCCAACACACGTTCATGTACATTGCGCTGTGAAGAAAAAACACGGTATACGGAGACGGCAACAATTGTAGTAAAGTACACGTATGCGGTTTTAACTAATAGAACACAATGACTGAGTGAGCGTCAACATGAACAGTGTGCAATTAAGTTAGCGTTGCAACTTCAACAACCGAGGTACTTATAATGGTTAACTACCTCAAGTTTAGTTTTGTCTAGGAACCATCTTTCTCCAGCAGCCAAATGTCCTCCTTTTCTGAACACCATAACTTTTGTTTTTTCTTTGTTTATCGTCAGACCTAAAGACTTTGTTACGTATGCCAGGTTGTTAATTTGGTTTTGAAGACCCACTGGTGAAGTTGCCAGCAGTACGACATCGTCGGGAAATAGTGAAAGGAATATTTCGGCCATGCCTGACATTAGTTGTACACCATGTTTACCATTTGCTCTTATATAGTCTGCTACCGTATCAATGTACAGAGAAAATATGGAAGGTCTCTCTAATGCTCCTTGTTTCAGTCCGACTGGACAGTCGATAAAGTCCGATATCACGTGACGCCACCGAAGGCATGCTTGGACTTTACTGTACATGGCCTTTAACATTAATATGCATTTCGTTGAGAGACCTGCATCTTTAAGGACTTGCCACAGTTGTGAACGATTCACAGAATCAAAGACTTTGCTATTATCAACGAAGGCAAAGTACAGTTTTCCTCGCCTATCTCTGTACACATGCCTAAGTATCATACAGTAAAGTGTGAAGATGTGGTCGACTGTTGAGTGCTGGGTTCGAAACCCAGCCTGCTCCAAACATATTTTGTTTCACTGTCATCCATGTTCGCAGGCGTCTTGTTAAGATTGCTGTGAACATCTTACATTGCGTTCAATAAGGATATGCCTCTATAATTATAAGTGTTCAGGATATCACCCTTTTTGTATATTGGGATAATTACAGAACGTGACCAGGATCGCAGAAAATAAATGAAGGTCGTACATGGCATTAAACAATTTGGTCTGAATTTGAATTATTTTTTTCTTTTTTGCTGCTTTGAGGTAGCCCCCAGGTATCCCATCAAGCCCTGGAGCTTCCGATGGTCTTATGTTTTAAGGGCACATCTGACCTCATCCTGGCTTATTTGGGCATCAAGTTAATTATGGAACTGATTATTCATCGACAGAGACCTCATATTGGAAATTACCATCACTCTGAAAGACTTTTTTGAAATGTGTCGCCCATGTTTCTAAGTCAATGTCAGGCTGAGGAGCTGAGTGCCTGGTGGACTTCTTGATCAGAGACCAAAAGGAATGAGAATCTCTACAGCTGTTCAGAAGCGTATTGCGCGCTTCAGCATAGTAGTTCTTTTTCTTTTCTTTAATGAGGCTTTAAAATTGCCGCCGTAAGGATATATACTTTTTCTTTTTTTCTACTGACTTTTGTCTCCTATATTGTTTGAGAGCATTTCGAGTATCTAGTTTTTGTTTGTTACATTCTTGATCGAACCAAATGGCGCGCGGCGTCCTAGAAGCCTTGCCTCGAACTTTGATCTCTATTCTCATGCTTTCCTCACATTCTATTGCTTGCGTGAGAGTAAGTAATGCTGTATCTATTGAAGTGTTCATTTCTGTTGCTGCTCTAAGGTGCTTTTCACCGAATTCTTGTGAGTGGATCTGGGTGAGGAATAATTCCTCTTTTTCCGGATCCCAAGCCAATTTAGAGTACGTTTTTGTAGTCGGAGAATTATTTAGTGGCAATTGCTTTGGACCAAATAGAAATTCTAGAGGCATATGGTTAGATTCGATTCGGGCGGCAACATTTAAATCCACGGAATAAGGTAAATGGTCAGCAACTAAAAGACCATAATCTATCAAACTATTTCCATGAGGTGATATGTGTGTATGCCGCCCTAATCTGTCTCCATCTGTGCTTCCATTCAAAACAACGATATGGTGCACTTTATATCGGTTCCTTAAGATTTGCCCAAACACGATGAGAGAGAGAGAGAGAGAGAGAGAGAGAGAGAGAGAGAAAGAAAGAGAGACAGAGAGAGAGAGAACAACGAACAATTAGTTTATTGTGGGGGCCTCCGGCCCACTATAATCACAGACAGTTACACAGAATTGTAATGATATGAACACTTCCCAATCTGCTACTGGACAACGGTGACAACTAGAGTTAATAACCATCGATAGATCGGTGAGTTTTAGTTCTCAAAGAGGTATCTATGATTGTCTACCATCAGCATTGCCTCTGCTCGTCTTTGGAAAGCTTTATAAAGGTTCGTCGCAATGCTTCTAATTGCATAAACATCATCAGTTAAGAAAATGTCAGAAACAGGTTCACTAATGCCAAGTTGTATAAACGGTAATACATACTTCATTCGGAGATCATATGTAGCTGGACAATGAATTTCCTCTAGATCTGTCTCCATGCATGATGGGCAAATAATTGGGCGAGCTATTGGACTATATCTATACTTATGTACAAATAAGTTACTTATTCCCATTCTGAAACGCACCCAGGCATCTCTAAATACTTTTTTGTCTAATACATAGAGATATGGCTCTATACCATATTCTGTTTTTACTAATTTGTAGAAGGTATATCTCGTACTTTGCCGTATATCATCACATTTGGCGTTTTAGAGGCAACATTAAGAAACCACTTCAACATGTACATATGGACAGTCTCGATTCGTTTACAGTCATTGGTGCCCCAAATTTCTGACCCGTATAATAGCATTGGCTGTATTTGAGCGTCAAAAATCTTATACAATATATCTGGTGTGACAAAGGTAAGTTTCCTCAAGGTCCTTTGGATTTGGATTGACGCTGATTTGGCTCTGACGACCAGCTCAGATAGCATTGTGTTTGTACATAACCTAGTAGAGAAGGTAACTCCAAGATATTTATATTGAGAGACAACCTGTAGGTTACTATCTCCTACCACCCACTTTTCTCTGGCAGCTACGTACCATCCGTTTCGAAAGATTACAAACTTTGTTTTATCCATATTAACCATCAGTCCTAATCTATCAGCGGCGTTCTTAAGATTATTGATCTGATTCTGCAGACCTATTACGGTATCAGATTAAAGCACAATGTCATCCACAAACAATAACAAAAACAGTTCTGCACCAGTTGGTTCTAATTGGACTCCATGTTTTCCCTTTGCAATCACTTCAAAACTAAGGTGTGAAACGAGGAAGGAAAATAATAAAGGAGACATTTTGCAACTCTGTTTAAGTCCCCGGTGACAATTGGTGGTCCCATATGCCTGACCCTGGCATCTGACACTACATGTCACCGTTTTGTATACTGCCTTTAGCATCTGGAGCATTTTACCCCTGATCCCATGACCTTCCAAAACTTTCCAAAGCGCTGGTCTGTCTACAGTGTCGAACGCCTTTTGGAAGTCAACACAAATAAAACATACAATTTCTTGTTTCGGTTGAGGTACCGTTGCACAACGTTATATAATACAAAAATATTGTCAATTGTCGAGTAGCCCCTTCTACACCCAGCTTGCTCCTCACCAATAAGACTATTCTCATCTGCCCATGCCTGCAGTCTAGTATTCAGAATATGTAGGAATGTTTTGCTCAAGACACTAGTCAGAGAAATCCCTCTATAATTATCGGCAGTTAAGGAACCTTTCTTATGAATGGGTACTATTAAGGAATGAGACCAAAGGGTAGGAAACAGGATCTGTTTGAATATGGAATTGAACAATTTTAGGAGGTAGGGCATAAGTATTGGTAGAGAACATTTTAGCATTTCACACACTATACCGTCCATACCCGCTGCCTTTTTCTTCTTAAGATGGTTAACGGCATCAGTTATTTCAGACTGGATGATTTCTGAATTCAAAATACTATCATCAGTGACACTGATCGACCTGCAAATGTGTATTTCAGAGTCATTAGCGCTGTTATCGAGTGTGAAAACATTCTGAAAATATTTTACCCAAATATATGGATCGATACTGGATAATGCATTGTTTCTACGAAGAGATCTAACTTGCTTCCAGAACAACTTGGAATCTCTTACATTGCTAATCAAATCATTGGTTACACCTTGTCTATAGTTGGTTTTCTTCGTTTTTATTAGCTGCTTATAATAGTTCCTGCACCTGAGGTAAGTAGTTCTGTCCTGATCAGAATGAGAGCGAAGGAAGGCACGCAAGCATTTACTGGTTTGCTTTTTAGTTACTGCACATTCTTTGTCAAACCACCTGCAACCTTGCACGTGCAAATAAGGCCTGCAAAGTTTCTGCATGAACTCAGCGGCATTCACAAGACTTTCCGTTAGGCTTACAGTAGCACTGTTCACGTCCACTGTTTCATTGTAACCACTCACAGCATCCAAATTATTAAGATTTTCACGTAAATTACTCTTGAAAGTTTCTTCCGAATTGTCATTCCATACGATTTTTGTAAAGCAGCTATTCCGTTCTCTCTCACTCAATTCAATAGGGCTATGACATCGGAAGGACAATTTGAGAGACATATGCGGTGATAGTATAGAGTCGCCCATCGTAAATGCCTCAAACTTGTAAACCAGATCCTTAGAAACTATACAATAATCAATGGTGCTACAACCTTGGGGAGAAATGAAAGTGTACCCACTCGAGTTTTGTTCGTCCACACAGTCATTTAATAGATAGTCAACTCAAAACCCACACATAGCTCGAGTAGGTACTCTCCAAACTCATTCACAGTTTCATCGACAGCACATCTCGATTCTTCTAATACGTTTGAAAAAATGTCACTGAGATTGTCAAAATAGTTTGTATTAAGGCAGCCTGTCCGAGCATTGAAATCGCCGCAGATAATCATGGAGCAATGGTCATGTACTTCACACACATCAAGGATACATTTGCACAAGACATCAATTCCATTACTGTAACCAGTTAATTCGTAGTAGGGGGAAGCCATAGGAGGAATGTATATATTGAACATCAAAATGTCCCTCTCACCGTGGTAGAATTCTTTACAGATTTTAAATATTATGGTATTATCACATTTGCATTCTATTAACTGGAAAAACTTCTGCACTGAGCGATGGATCAGACAAACAACACCACCCGACATTCGGCCGTGACTAGAGGGTTTCTTTGCAGGAGAGACAAATGCTGCATGATCAGGCAGCAAATGAGACAATTCTACTGTGAGCATGAACGTTTCGCACAGGCATACAAAAGGAGAGAGAGAGAGAGAGAGAGAGAGAGAGAGAGAGAGAGAGAGAGAGAGAGAGAGAGAGAGAGAGAGAGAGAGAGAGAGAGAGAGAAATGGGGGGGGGGAGCTATTCTGAGACGGGGGCACATCAGGTAGAAAAAGACTGATAGAAAGAAGAATGAAAAGGCAGAGATATATGGGTGCATTGAAAGACACGCAAGGAGTCAAGAGAAAGCTTATATATTGCTCTCTCTTGTATACTTTGTAAATTAAACATGTCCATGACCTATCAAATCGCATTTGGTAAGCACAAAGCACAGGTATATGCACATTAAATTAATGATGACACAAATATAAACACAGATGTAAATTTGGAGTGGCAGTCACTGAATAAGCGATGAGAGTTCGCAACATACTCTTACTGGACAATGATACGCATTAAGTAATGAAAAAATGCATTGCAAAACACAAGTAGACAGACAAAGAGACACATGCACACACACACATCAACACAACCATGCACAAGCAGACGGACATACAGGTAGACAGATACATAGATGCGCAGACACTCAGGCGTTAACACACATCAACAAACACGCCCGCCCGCGCACACACACGCACAAGCACGCACACACACACGCACGCACGCACAAATAAACGCACACACACACCCACCCACACACACACACAGAAAATCTGACACACGAACAATTTCAGAGGCAGAGGCGGTGACTGAGACTTGTATGCAAGGTTTGACTTACCTGTATTCCAGGAGCTCAGAATTTGACTCTTGGAGTCTCAGAAGTCTAAGGCAAGTGCGGCAGATGATTCCTGTGAAAAACAATAAATACAGAAATGAAGGTGGTGCTATGTCGTACACTTCAACGTAAGTTTTCATTCCACACAGCTTGGCAGGGGAAAAGGAGCTGAAACGACAACAACATGACAACAACGTCTAGACATGACTCATCCTGGGACCCGGGCAGGTTAAAAGTCAATATTGGTGATCTTCCTAGCGCGTCTTCCTCCAAAAGATACAAATTAATAAGAAAGTGGCGAAGAGCAACTATGAGTATCTTCTCTGGGCAATATTACATAACAATATAATCGCTAGGGGTGTTAAGCCGAAAGGATGTCGAAGGCAACACTACTCACATCGACAGTATAAAAAGATACTTCTCATTTGTCAGATGTGTGCTGTATTGCTTTTTCAGGGGGTGTTTGTTTGCTGGTTTTTTATGGGTTAATTTTTTACACTTAATCACCGTGTAACTCCTCTTCACACAGTACGAACAAAGATCCTATATACACTAAGATGACTCACTCCGATACTTTGAGCGAGGTTTCTCTGAGAGTTACCTCCCCCTATTCGCATGCTACTTCTGAACGCTGCATTGACAACATTGCATGTCTGCGTGCGTGTGGTGTGTGAATGGAATAAAGTTGTGTGTGAATTATAATGTACAAGGTATGTATAGGTTTTCTGGATGTTTGTTGAAACCATACATGTTTATTTTATTACTCTTTTGCCTTCAGACGGTAAATTTCTGTATATGTGACGATCATACAGACGACAGTCTAGGGATGGAGAGAGATAGGGGAGAGTAGCGATGCATGCGATGGGAGAGAGACGACGACGATCCCGTCTTAGGAACACCATATGTGTGATGTGACATAAAAAGGCGAGTCAGTATTGACGACGTTAAGCCCAGCTCCCCATGGAAAACAGCGAAGTCTAATTTCTTGTGTTTTGGGCTGCACTGCAAGTTCAGAAAAATGAAGCGGCAAAGGTCAAGGAGCGGGGGTGATTTCTGCTCTGCGATTGCGTGCTCCAATGCCAGATACAAATGCGACTGCCGTGGGATTTCGTTTTTCCACTTCCCCCGAGAAGAGGAAAGATGCCAAAAATGGGTCCAGAATACAAGACGTCAAGACTTAATAGGGAAAAGTGCCATTCAACTGCGTGGCTATTTGCTGTGCAGTAACCATTTTGAATCACATCAATTCCTGCGTCCGGCTGAGAAGGACAGACTAGTTTGGAATGCCATTCCTACCATTTTCGATGTACCAAATCCCCCGCCCAGAGTTTCACAAAAGCGACCGTATCCACAGAAAAAACGAAATTCCGTTCATGACTTGAGCTTTGGGGGAAAAGAACAAAACGCAGAACCACATTCTCCTGACAGTGACTTAAATCAATCCTGTGCTGATCTTCCACCCGATGCTCCCACCACCAGTTCATCCCAGAAGGAAAAGAAATTGGACAAGTTGGACAAGAAGCTACGAGCTGTAAGGAACCAGCTGTATCGATGCAAGAAAACAGCAAAGAGAATATCATCAAAGAAGAAAAGCCAGGACCTCAACATTGCTGCACGAAAATCTGCTGTGATAGAAGAACTTCATAATTTCCTTCCGACACCAACAGTGAAATTCATCTCTTCCCAGCTGCGAATGGTTGGCAAGAAAAAGAAAGGCTACAGATGGACAGAAAGAGATAGAAATATGGCACTCTCCTTGTTTCATGCAAGCCCAAAGGCGTACAGATTGCTGAAAAGAATTTTCATCTTGCCGTCTGTTTCAACTCTCAGACGGTCGGTGGCAAACATCAACATTTACCCTGGCTTCAACAGAAACATCCTCAAAGCACTTGCTCTCAAAGTAAGGACCATGAACAGTGGTTCTGAGGTGTGTGCGGTGGTGTTTGATGAAATGACCATCAAGGAATGCATTTTCTACAACAAAGAACGAGACGAAATTGAAGGCCTTGAGGACTTTGGTCTGAGCGGCAAAACCAAGTATGTCGCCAACCATGCCACCGTCTTCATGGTGAGAGGCCTCAAGGCCAAATGGAAGCAGCCAGTTGGCTACTTCCTCTCCAGTGGTCCAATGAAGGGTGAGATGCTACATTCTCTGCTTCAGGAGTGCATCGAGAAAGTGGAGGAAGCAGGACTGAATGTGAAAGCAGTAATTGCCGACCAAGGGACCAACAACAGGCAATGCTTCAAAATCATGAATGTGACTGAAGAACAGCCGTTCTTTTTCCACAAAGAGAAGAAAATCCACGTTTTCTTTGATCCTCCACACCTCCTCAAGAACATAAGGAATAACTTGAAAAAAAATGGCTTCGTTGTCAACAATGTTCCCATTTCTTGGCGTCACATTGAAGGCTTGTACAACTTTGACAGGAAAAACAGCGTGCGCCTGGTACCAAAGCTGACCGACAAACACATCCATCTCCCCCTTTTCTCTGCTTTGAGAGTCAGATTCGCTGCCCAAGTGCTCTCCCACTCGGTTGCAGCTGGCATCTCAGTCCTTGTTCAGCTGCATGTGCTGCCCGAAGATGCCACTGAAACAGCCCGCTTCGTTGAAGAATTTGACAAATTGTTCAACACTTTCAACAGTGGAAATCTGAAATCAAAGCAACCCATGGGTCATGCACTGTCCGAAAGATCAGGGCACCGTGAATTCTTACTGGAAATACTGCAATGGCTAGAAACAGTGCAGCCCAATTCGCCTGGCTCCTTGCCATGTCTATCAGGATGGAAAATGGCAATCCGCTCTCTTCTGTCTCTTTGGCAAGACCTCAACAAAGACCACGCATTCAGCTTTCTACTGACAGACAAGTTAAATCAAGAATTGTTCCTATCTCTCTACAACAACAAGCACGGATACAAGGACAGGGGGGGGGGGGGGGGGGGGGGGAAAAAAAAAAAAAAGGAGAGAGATAGACAATCTTGATTTAACTTGTCTGTCAGTAGAAAGCTGAATGCGTGGTCTTTGTTGAGGTCTTGCCAAAGAGACAGAAGAGAGCGGATTGCCATTTTCCATCCTGATAGACATGGCAAGGAGCCAGGCGAATTGGGCTGCACTGTTTCTAGCCATTGCAGTATTTCCAGTAAGAACTCACGGTGCCCTGATCTTTCGGACAGTGCATGACCCATGGGTTGCTCTGATTTCAGATTTCCACTGTTGAAAGTGTTGAACAATTTGTCAAATTCTTCAACGAAGCGGGCTGTTTCAGTGGCATCTTCGGGCAGCACATGCAGCTGAACAAGGACTGAGATGCCAGCTGCAACCGAGTGGGAGAGCACTTGGGCAGCGAATCTGACTCTCAAAGCAGAGAAAAGGGGGAGATGGATGTGTTTGTCGGTCAGCTTTGGTACCAGGCGCACGCTGTTTTTCCTGTCAAAGTTGTGACGCCAAGAAATGGGAACATTGTTGACAACGAAGCCATTTTTTTTTCAAGTTATTCCTTATGTTCTTGAGGAGGTGTGGAGGATCAAAGAAAACGTGGATTTTCTTCTCTTTGTGGAAAAAGAACGGCTGTTCTTCAGTCACATTCATGATTTTGAAGCATTGCCTGTTGTTGGTCCCTTGGTCGGCAATTACTGCTTTCACATTCAGTCCTGCTTCCTCCACTTTCTCGATGCACTCCTGAAGCAGAGAATGTAGCATCTCACCCTTCATTGGACCACTGGAGAGGAAGTAGCCAACTGGCTGCTTCCATTTGGCCTTGAGGCCTCTCACCATGAAGACGGTGGCATGGTTGGCGACATACTTGGTTTTGCCGCTCAGACCAAAGTCCTCAAGGCCTTCAATTTCGTCTCGTTCTTTGTTGTAGAAAATGCATTCCTTGATGGTCATTTCATCAAACACCACCGCACACACCTCAGAACCACTGTTCATGGTCCTTACTTTGAGAGCAAGTGCTTTGAGGATGTTTCTGTTGAAGCCAGGGTAAATGTTGATGTTTGCCACCGACCGTCTGAGAGTTGAAACAGACGGCAAGATGAAAATTCTTTTCAGCAATCTGTACGCCTTTGGGCTTGCATGAAACAAGGAGAGTGCCATATTTCTATCTCTTTCTGTCCATCTGTAGCCTTTCTTTTTCTTGCCAACCATTCGCAGCTGGGAAGAGATGAATTTCACTGTTGGTGTCGGAAGGAAATTATGAAGTTCTTCTATCACAGCAGATTTTCGTGCAGCAATGTTGAGGTCCTGGCTTTTCTTCTTTGATGATATTCTCTTTGCTGTTTTCTTGCATCGATACAGCTGGTTCCTTACAGCTCGTAGCTTCTTGTCCAACTTGTCCAATTTCTTTTCCTTCTGGGATGAACTGGTGGTGGGAGCATCGGGTGGAAGATCAGCACAGGATTGATTTAAGTCACTGTCAGGAGAATGTGGTTCTGCGTTTTGTTCTTTTCCCCCAAAGCTCAAGTCATGAACGGAATTTCGTTTTTTCTGTGGATACGGTCGCTTTTGTGAAACTCTGGGCGGGGGATTTGGTACATCGAAAATGGTAGGAATGGCATTCCAAACTAGTCTGTCCTTCTCAGCCGGACGCAGGAATTGATGTGATTCAAAATGGTTACTGCACAGCAAATAGCCACGCAGTTGAATGGCACTTTTCCCTATTAAGTCTTGACGTCTTGTATTCTGGACCCATTTTTGGCATCTTTCCTCTTCTCGGGGGAAGTGGAAAAACGAAATCCCACGGCAGTCGCATTTGTATCTGGCATTGGAGCACGCAATCGCAGAGCAGAAATCACCCCCGCTCCTTGACCTTTGCCGCTTCATTTTTCTGAACTTGCAGTGCAGCCCAAAACACAAGAAATTAGACTTCGCTGTTTTCCATGGGGAGCTGGGCTTAACGTCGTCAATACTGACTCGCCTTTTTATGTCACATCACACATATGGTGTTCCTAAGACGGGATCGTCGTCGTCTCTCTCCCATCGCATGCATCGCTACTCTCCCCTATCCCTCTCCATCCCTAGACTGTCGTCTGTATGATCGTCACATATACAGAAATTTACCGTCTGAAGGCAAAAGAGTAATAAAATAAACATGTATGGTTTCAACAAACATCCAGAAAACCTATACATACCTTGTACATTATAATTCACACACAACTTTATTCCATTCACACACCACACGCACGCAGACATGCAATGTTGTCAATGCAGCGTTCAGAAGTAGCATGCGAATAGGGGGAGGTAACTCTCAGAGAAACCTCGCTCAAAGTATCGGAGTGAGTCATCTTAGTGTATATAGGATCTTTGTTCGTACTGTGTGAAGAGGAGTTACACGGTGATTAAGTGTAAAAAATTAACCCATAAAAAACCAGCAAACAAACACCCCCTGAAAAAGCAATACAGCACACATCTGACAAATGAGAAGTATCTTTTTATACTGTCGATGTGAGTAGTGTTGCCTTCGACATCCTTTCGGCTTAACACCCCTAGCGATTATATTGTTATGTAATATTGCCCAGAGAAGATACTCATAGTTGCTCTTCGCCACTTTCTTATTAATTTGTATCTTTTGGAGGAAGACGCGCTAGGAAGATCACCAATATTGACTTTTAACCTGCCCGGGTCCCAGGATGAGTCATGTCTAGACGTTGTTGTCATGTTGTTGTCGTTTCAGCTCCTTTTCCCCTGCCAAGCTGTGTGGAATGAAAACTTACGTTGAAGTGTACGACATAGCACCACCTTCATTTCCGTATTTATTGTTTTTCACAGGAATCATCTGCCGCACTTGCCTTAGACTTCTGAGACTCCAAGAGTCAAATTCTGAGCTCCTGGAATACAGGTAAGTCAAACCTTGCATACAAGTCTCAGTCACCGCCTCTGCCTCTGAAATTGTTCGTGTGTCAGATTTTCTGTGTGTGTGTGTGGGTGGGTGTGTGTGTGCGTTTATTTGTGCGTGCGTGCGTGTGTGTGTGCGTGCTTGTGCGTGTGTGTGCGCGGGCGGGCGTGTTTGTTGATGTGTGTTAACGCCTGAGTGTCTGCGCATCTATGTATCTGTCTACCTGTATGTCCGTCTGCTTGTGCATGGTTGTGTTGATGTGTGTGTGTGCATGTGTCTCTTTGTCTGTCTACTTGTGTTTTGCAATGCATTTTTTCATTACTTAATGCGTATCATTGTCCAGTAAGAGTATGTTGCGAACTCTCATCGCTTATTCAGTGACTGCCACTCCAAATTTACATCTGTGTTTATATTTGTGTCATCATTAATTTAATGTGCATATACCTGTGCTTTGTGCTTACCAAATGCGATTTGATAGGTCATGGACATGTTTAATTTACAAAGTATACAAGAGAGAGCAATATATAAGCTTTCTCTTGACTCCTTGCGTGTCTTTCAATGCACCCATATATCTCTGCCTTTTCATTCTTCTTTCTATCAGTCTTTTTCTACCTGATGTGCCCCCGTCTCAGAATAGCTCCCCCCCCCCATTTCTCTCTCTCTCTCTCTCTCTCTCTCTCTCTCTCTCTCTCTCTCTCTCTCTCTCTCTCTCTCTCTCTCTCTCTCTCTCTCTCTCTCCTTTTGTATGCCTGTGCGAAACGTTCATGCTCACAGTAGAATTGTCTCATTTGCTGCCTGATCATGCAGCATTTGTCTCTCCTGCAAAGAAACCCTATAGTCACGGCCGAATGTCGGGTGGTGTTGTTTGTCTGATCCATCGCTCAGTGCATACGTTTTTCCAGTTAATAGAATGCAAATGTGATAATACCATAATATTTAAAATCTGTAAAGAATTCTACCACGGTGAGAGGGACATTTTGATGTTCAATGTATACATTCCTCCAATTGCTTCCCCCTACTACGAATTAACTGGTTACAGTAATGGAATTGATGTCTTGTGCAAATGTATCCTTGATGTGTGTGAAGTACATGACGATTGCTCCATGATTATCTGCGGCGATTTCAATGCTGGGACAGGCTGCCTTAATACAAACTATTTTGACAATCTCAGTGACATTTTTTCAAACGTATTAGAAGAATCGAGATGTGATGTCGATGAAACTGTGAATGAGTTTGGAGAGTACCTACTCGAGATATGTGTGGGTTTTGAGTTGACTATCTATGAAATGACTGTGTGGACGAACAAAACTCGAGTGGGTACACTTTCATTTCTCCCCAAGGTTGTAGCACCATTGATTATTGTATAGTTTATAAGGATCTGATTTACAAGTCTGAGGCATTTACGATGGGCGACTCTATACTATCACCACATATGTCTCTCAAATTGTCCTTCCGATGTCATAGCCCTGTTGAATTGAGGGAGAGAGAACGGAATAGCTGCTTTACAAAAATCGTATGGAATGACAATTCAGAAGAAACTTTCAAGAGTACTTTACGTGAAAATCTTAATAATTTGGATGCTGTGTGGTGACAGTGAAACAGTGGACGTGAACAGTGCTACTGTAAGCCTAACGGAAAGTCTTGTGAATGCTGCTGAGTTCATGCAGAAACTTTGCAGGCCTTATTTGCACGTGCAAGGTTGCAGGTGGTTTGACAAAGAATGTGCAGTAACTAAAAAGCAAACCAGTAAATGCTTGCGTGCCTTCCTTCGCTCTCATTCTGATCAGGACAGAACTACTTACCTCAGGTGCAGGAACTATTATTAGCAGCTAATAATAACGAAGAAAACCAACTATAAACAAGGTGTAACCAATAATTTGATTAGTAATGTAAGAGATTCCAAGTTGTTCTGGAAGCAAGTTAGATCTCTTCGTAGAAACAATGCATTATGCAGTATCGATCCAGATATTTGGGTAAAACATTTTCAGAATGTTTTCACGCTCGTTAACATCGCCAATGACTCTGAAATACACATTTGCAGGTCGATCAGTGTCACTGATGATAGTATCTTGAATTCAGAAATCATCCAGTCTGAAATAACTGATGCCGTTAACCATCTGAAGAAGAAAAAGACAGCGGGTATGGACGGTATAGTGTGTTAAATGCTAAAATGTTCTCTACCAATACTTATGCCCTACCTCCTAAAATTGTTCAATTCCATATTCAAACACAGCCTGTTTCCCACCCTTTGGTCCCATTCCTTGATAGTACCCATTCATAAGAAAGGTTCTTTAACTGTTCCCGATAACTATAGAGGGATCTCTCTGACTAGTGTCTTCAGCAAAATATTCCTATATATACTGAATACTAGACTGCAGGCATGGGCAGATGAGAATAGTCTTATTGGTGAGGAGTAAGCTGGGTGTAGAAGAGGCTATTCGACAATTGACAATATTTTTGTATTATATAACGTTGTACAACGGTACCTCAACCGAAACAAGAAATTGTATGTTTTATTTGTTGACTTCCAAAAGGCGTTCGACACTGTAGACAGACCAGCGCTTTGGAAAGTTTTGGAAGGTCATGGGGTCGGGGGTAAAATGCTCCAGATGCTAAAGGCAGTATACTAAACGGTGACATGTAGTGTCAGATGCCAGGATCAGGCATATGGGACCACCAATTGTCACCGGGGACTTAAACAGAGTTGCAAAATGTCTCCTTTATTGTTTTCCTTCCTCGTTTCACACCTTAGTTCTGAAGTGATTGCAAAGGGAAAACATGGAGTCCAATTAGAACCAACTGGTGCAGAACTGTTTTTGTTATTGTTTGTGGATGACATTGTGCTTTAATCTGATAACGTAATAGGTCTGCAGAATCAGATCAATAATTTTAAGAACGCCGCTGATAGATTAGGACTGATGGTTAATACGGATAAAACAAAGGTTGTAATCTTTCGAAACGGATGGTACGTAGCTGCCAGAGAAAAGTGGGTGGTAGGAGAAAGTAACCTACAGGTTGTCTCTCAATATAAATATCTTGGAGTTACCTTCTCTACTAGGTTATGTACAAACACAATGCTATCTGATCTGGTCGTCAGAGCCAAATCAGCGTCAATCCAAATCCAAAGGACCTTGAGGAAACTTACCTTTGTCACACCAGATATATTGTATAAAATTTTTGACGCTCAAATACAGCCAATGCTATTATACAGGTCAGAAATTTGGGGCACCAATGACTGTAAACGAAGCGAGACTGTCCATATGTGCATGTTGAAGTGGTTTCTTAATGTTGTCTTTAAAACGCCAAATGTGATGATATACGGCAAAGTACGAGATATACCTTCTACAAATGAGTAAAAACAGAATATGATATAGAGCCATATCTCTATGTATTAGACAAAAAAGTATTTAGAGATGCCTGGGTGCGTTTCAGAATGGGAATAAGTAACTTATTTGTACATAAGTATAGATATAGTCCAATAGCTCGCCCAATTATTTGCCCGTCATGCATGGAGACAGATCTAGAGGAAATTCATTGTCCAGCTACATATGATCTCCGAATGAAGTATGTATTACCGTTTATACAACTTGGCATTAGTGAACCTGTTTCTGACATTTTCTTAACTGATGATGTTTATGCAATTAGAAGCATTGCGACGAACCTTTATAAAGCTTTCCAAAGACGAGCAGAGGCAATGCTGATGGTAGACAATCATAGATACCTCTTTGAGAACTAAAACTCACCGATCTATCGATGGTTATTAACTCTAGTTGTCACCGTTGTCCAGTAGCAGATTGGGAAGTGTTCATATCATTACAATTCTGTGTAACTGTCTGTGATTATAGTGGGCCGGAGGCCCCCACAATAAACTAATTGTTCGTTGTTCTCTCTCTCTCTGTCTCTCTTTCTTTCTCTCTCTCTCTCTCTCTCTCTCTCTCTCTCTCTCTCATCGTGTTTGGGCAAATCTTAAGGAACCGATATAAAGTGCACCATATCGTTGTTTTGAATGGAAGCACAGATGGAGACAGATTAGGGCGGCATACACACATATCACCTCATGGAAATAGTTTGATAGATTATGGTCTTTTAGTTGCTGACCATTTACCTTATTCCGTGGATTTAAATGTTGCCGCCCGAATCGAATCTAACCATATGCCTCTAGAATTTCTATTTGGTCCAAAGCAATTGCCACTAAATAATTCTCCGACTACAAAAACGTACTCTAAATTGGCTTGGGATCCGGAAAAAGAGGAATTATTCCTCACCCAGATCCACTCACAAGAATTCGGTGAAAAGCACCTTAGAGCAGCAACAGAAATGAACACTTCAATAGATACAGCATTACTTACTCTCACGCAAGCAATAGAATGTGAGGAAAGCATGAGAATAGAGATCAAAGTTCGAGGCAAGGCTTCTAGGACGCCGCGCGCCATTTGGTTCGATCAAGAATGTAACAAACAAAAACTAGATACTCGAAATGCTCTCAAACAATATAGGAGACAAAAGTCAGTAGAAAAAAAGAAAAAGTATATATCTTTACGGCGGCAATTTTAAAGCCTCATTAAAGAAAAGAAAAAGAACTACTATGCTGAAGCGCGCAATACGCTTCTGAACAGCTGTAGAGATTCTCATTCCTTTTGGTCTCTGATCAAGAAGTCCACCAGGCACTCAGCTCCTCAGCCTGACATTGACTTAGAAACATGGGCGACACATTTCAAAAAAGTCTTTCAGAGTGATGGTAATTTCCAATATGAGGTCTCTGTCGATGAATAATCAGTTCCATAATTAACTTGATGCCCAAATAAGCCAGGATGAGGTCAGATGTGCCCTTAAAACATAAGACCATCGGAAGCTCCAGGGCTTGATGGGATACCTGGGGGCTACCTCAAAGCAGCAAAAAAGAAAAAAATAATTCAAATTCAGACCAAATTGTTTAATGCCATGTACGACCTTCATTTATTTTCTGCGATCCTGGTCACGTTCTGTAATTATCCCAATATACAAAAAGGGTGATATCCTGAACACTTATAATTATAGAGGCATATCCTTATTGAACGCAATGTAAGATGTTCACAGCAATCTTAACAAGACGCCTGCGAACATGGATGACAGTGAAACAAAATATGTTTGGAGCAGGCTGGGTTTCGAACCCAGCACTCAACAGTCGACCACATCTTCACACTTTACTGTATGATACTTAGGCATGTGTACAGAGATAGGCGAGGAAAACTGTACTTTGCCTTCGTTGATTATAGCAAAGTCTTTGATTCTGTGAATCGTTCACAACTGTGGCAAGTCCTTAAAGATGCAGGTCTCTCAACGAAATGCATATTAATGTTAAAGGCCATGTACAGTAAAGTCCAAGCATGCGTGCGGTGGCGTCACGTGATATCGGACTTTATCGACTGTCCAGTCGGACTGAAACAAGGAGCATTAGAGAGTCCTTCCATATTTTCTCTGTACATTGATACGGTAGCAGACTATATAAGAGCAAATGGTAAACATGGTGTACAACTAATGTCAGGCATGGCCGAAATATTCCTTTCACTATTTCCCGACGATGTCGTACTGCTGGCAACTTCACCAGTGGGTCTTCAAAACCAAATTAACAACCTGGCATACGTAACAAAGTCTTTAGGTCTGACGATAAACAAAGAAAAAACAAAAGTTATGGTGTTCAGAAAAGGAGGACATTTGGCTGCTGGAGAAAGATGGTTCCTAGACAAAACTAAACTTGAGGTAGTTAACCATTATAAGTACCTCGGTTGTTGAAGTTGCAACGCTAACTTAATTGAACACTGTTCACGTTGACGCTCATTCAGTAATTGTGTTCTGTTAGTTAAAGCCGCATACGTGTACTTTACTACAATCGTTGCCGTCTCCGTATACCGTGTTTTTTCTTCACAGCGCAATGTACATGAACGTGTGTTGGCATGGTTAGTTGCGTCCGTAGCCGTACTTTTGCACCAAGTCTAGCCTATAGGTATCGCTTGGAAACGATAGTTAATTATTGCAATATGTGCGGGTATGAGAGGCAGCCATGGGGAGGTAAAAGCAAAAGCGCTCTCACTCGAGAAAAATCTATACTTGTGCAGCTGTAGAAGCAGTATCCAGGTAAGCAAATAAGTCTCCATTTCGGTTAAGTTCAACTTCTTCGTATTTCTGAATACTCAAAATATTGGTTATACAGTTCATTTGTCAATACCTTGGATAACACTATGTTGAGGCTGGAAAATGAGTCTTCTCCGAACCTCGGATAACATAACCTTTGTGTACCCCCCCTAGGTGTTCGGCTTATCTGGACTGCACTGTATCTACTTGGCTCTGGCCTTCCCTGTTTTTCCATCTTTGGGACTGCTCACTGGTGTCTACTGGGTTCATATCTCCTGTGGGTTGAGTGAGAATGGACCCATAGGGTCTTCCTATGTGATTCTTACTCGAACCACCTCTAGTAGTGTGTGTGTGTGAGATCAACTCTTTTCAGTTTTTGCATTTTAGCTCAATTTTATATACCTCTCATGGTATTTGCTTTACACCATTTTGTATGTAGTGCATAACTAATCAAGGTAGTCATGCCATATACCAACAAACTCAGAAATAAATGCACTTTCATGTGATGCAAATTTTTTTGGCATTGTTTGACTTTGTTGCTAAAAATAATTTTGAGAAATAAACAAACAAGAAACAAACGCAAACAAAACGGAGACATACCTCATAACATTGCTTGGCATCGGAAGTCGATTCTTCATTTCACCATCACTGCTGACATCATATCCAAAAATTCTAAGTCGTTCAAGTCTTCATCCGAGCTATCATGCATTCATTCATTCTCTGAACCCTCGGAAGAACTAATATTCGTTGATTTAGTTTGTGGCAAAGCTCAAACAGCAGAAGACAACCAAAATGATGGATAAAAATATTCAGTTACTTAGAAGATAGAACATAGAAGATACTTTATTTTCCTCCTTGTACAAGTAAATTCGTTTTGTCGGTGGCAAAAACATAATACATACATACAAAAACAAGAAGTTCAACATTAGTTAACTGAATCACATCGCTCAGGTTATGGAGTCAACTATGATATCGTAAAAGCATTGTGACGTCCTAAATTTCGTTTTTTAACACAAAATCTCAAAACCAAGTTTCTTTTGACCAAATATAGTCTGAAAACATTTTTTCAAGTAAAAGTTTTGTTCCAATCGGCATGTGAAGGCACCGATCACTGGTGATCAAAATTCAAGGGAAAGAACTGCTGAGAGTTAATGGCCTTAATAGTATACAAAGGCTGATGGGCTATAAAACTCCATCCAACCTTAGTTCAAACTGCTCCAGCCGTTTCCTCAGAAATCCCCCAGAGGGTTGGGGACTAGAATTGACCCACCGCATCTCCCTACTATCAGTGCACCAATGCCATGACTACAGTGTGAATGCTCGATGCATGTGCTCAATTTGTTTACATGATGCTTTTCAGGCACATCATTATATAATTGTTGATTCACAAGTTTGACCTTTCGTTCTCCATTTCATTGATGATGGACTAAACTTTCGGTGATCTCATTCCACAGAACGTGACTCCAGGTGGGGTAGAGATGCAGCTGAAGAAGAGCTACTGTCAAGATGGAGACACCTCTACTGCCAGCTCCACTGGGCCTCTACTGCCAGCTCCACTGGGTCAACAGTCTACAACAACTCTTAGACACAGCCAAGAGAAAAAGGATGAAGATGATGACAAGGCGACATAATTAAGCATGCTTCAGAAAATGATCAAGAAGCAGGAGAGGGTCATCCGGGAAATGGAAATGCGAAATAAGAAAGAGGAGGTAGAGGAAACTGCCCTGCGAGTTCGAGTGAAGAAGATACAGAAGGAGACGACAGCCCAGCGGACGAATCTGGTGAAGCTGGAGGGCCAGTACATGGCGGAGATGGCAGCCTTGTCCAAGGACCTGCAACGCTTCAACAGCGCATACGGCATGTCCAGCTGGCAGGCCCCGCCCATCACTTCCCTTTGGCAAGAACTAGAGCACCTCCATCGGACTGCGATGTCCCTGATGGCAGAGTTAGATGTCCTTAAAAGTGACTCTGCACGGAAAAAGTCTGCCGAAGGAAATTCCGCAAGACGATATGAGTTACAGGAAAACATTTCAGAAATGATCCTGAGAAATGCAAAAGAAAAAATGATTATGGAAGAGACAATTAAAAAAAAGCGGAATGTGATTTCACGAAAACACTTTGAAAGTAAAAGGGAGTTCGAGGGCCTGAGTGACCTGCTGCAAATGGCAAGTGCGGAAAATGAGGAATGTCAGGGCCTGATCGAGCGCTTCCAGCGCCTGGTGGATTGCCACCAGGCCAGAACGAGGCCTCGTGCCGTTGCGAACAGGGGCACCATGCCCAACGTCACTTCCTCCTGACTGACGTCACCGTTTAGCTGGTTGCTTCTGCAGTCAAGAAGCCGGCCTTCAGAAATGCAGTGCTATGGGTCTCATGAACTTTCTGTCGCTCTTGCAGATTGGAAGCAGAGGCACTGATCCGAAATCTGCATTTCTGGCCAATTCCGCTAGTGAGCCTTGGGAATGATTCTGTCTAGAAAAACAAGAGTAATTTAGTCAGTCTGCTTACCCACCCTCCGCACATCCACCCCCCTGGGGGTTGGGGGTCAGAATAGACCCACCATATCTCCCTGTGGGTTGGGGGTCAGAATAGACCCACCATGTCTCCCTACGTGATTTGTAAGAGGCGAATAAATGGGGACATTGTGACTGAATTTGCGCTTACTTGGAATTATTCTGATGATGTTCGTGATTAAATGGCCTTAGACTGTCTAGAAAGGGTGATGAGCCGTTTACCTCCATCCTCCCTCCTTCACACATCCCTTGCCCAGCAGAGGCCAACAAATGCGAATTTAACCAAAACACACACACACACACACACACACACACACACACACACACACACACACACACACACACACTCACTCACACGAAAACGTGTCATTCTTGGCAGACAGAAAAAAACGTTATCGTAATTAATTGCATTCATCAGGTGAAATGCTGGAATTATTTGTAATGCCAAAAGGGGTTCTTAATGATTGATGATTGTAATTATGAATATTGTGGTGAATACCTTGGTTTTGATCATTTTTTCCCTATTGGAATTGAATGATGATCGATGTTTTTCTTGAAAATAAATTCCAATGTATGGCGATGATTTTCACAATTATGATATGTATAATGATCTAGATGGTTTTGATGATTTTTCGTAAATGATTGTGATACATATGCTCAGAAGACTCCAATCATGGAATTAATTATTATTCTGGTATTGTTGACATGGATGTTGCTTTTAATGCTTGAGACTTTCATGATGTTGATGCTGTTGCTGATAATGATGTGAATTATGCTTTTCCGTTTCTTTACTTACTTACCCATATAAGAAAAAAGCAGAATGCATGTTTTGCATATGTGTATGTTGAAATTGATAATGTTTCTGCAGGCGCCCATACGAAAGATTCCTGTTAAAGAGAGAGAAAACCCAAAGTTGTCTGTACTCACAAAGGCAGCACCTTGATTTGCGTTTACTCACTGTTCTAGTAATGTTCGTGCTTAATGGCCTTCCATAGTCTACAAAGGCTGATAGGCCGTAAAACTCCATCATGCATCCATCCATCCATCACATAGGTACCAGACTTTTTTTATTGGAATGCACTGTTATCACTTTGGATCTGAATAAATTCGAGGAATGGTAATAAAAACGTTTCACCGTCCTTCTGTGTTGAATTGCGTCCATTCTGCACACGTACACACAGAGCACAAACTGGGGGTGCGCTCAGGCTTTATCTCCCAAGGCACTGCGAAGCTGCAGCAGAATTGACACTCGGCCTTTAATGACTCAACGTCAGAGCCTAACGGACATTGTTAGTGAACTGTCGCACTGTGCAGGCCTTAAAAGAGCGACTTGAGCGCGCTCCAGGTTATGTGTAGTAATTACGATCTTTGGTTTACCAAGTTTTTCCTCTTGCCGTGTGAGGTGAATGCAAGGTTGAATCTGAATGATCAGACCTCGTCCCGTTTACTCCTAGCGGCTTAGTTCACAGTTCACAGTTCACAATTTATTTCGCCAAGTGACATCATTTAAAAAACGTGCACGAGGAAAACTAGGTGATTAAGGCTAAAAGAAACATAACAAAAAGCCAAACACGCGCATCGCTTACACACCCTAACACGCCGTTTATACAAAAAAACATATAGACATTTCCCCATGTACCTCACTCACGCCACACACGCAGCTGCACACAGACAATAGATAAGACTGCACTTGGAACCAAAGGGTTAACTGATAAGTGGGGCAATATACAATGAACAGTTAAAGTTACTGTTTAAGAACTGTTGACAACAGAGGTACAAACTAAGAATAATAACACACACACCCTTTTAAGGGACTGACGAATACATAAAGACAATAAATAATTCATATGGACGGAGACACGACCATTAAGACGTACCCCCCCCCCCCCCCCATCCCACCCCCGTCACCACACAAAAGAATACAATAGAACAATACAAAAACAACCCTGCACAAGTGAAAGCTGCAAGAAGACACTCTCCCCCCCCCCCCCTACACTCAGTAGCAGTCCATATATCCCAGAGGAAGCGCAAAAGAGAAAGTGTCTGTCACAGATGTGGAGGAGTGTGTGCGCACCGCCGACAGGATCAGCAGCGGCAAAGCTGCCTGGGGGGGTTGAGTTCTGGAGAGCGTTGAGCTCCGTCACCGCCGTGGGGAAGAACGAGTTCTGAAAACGGCATGTGCGCGTTTTGAGGAACCTGAAACGACGGCCAGAGGGAAGAAGCTGGAAGAGGGGACAAGCAGGGTGGGAGGGGTCCGCCACAATCTTACGGGACTTGCGCATTATACGCTGGGCGTAGATAGAAGCTAGGGAGGGCAGATCACGGCCGATGATCCTGCCAGCAGCGCGCACGACACGCTCCAGCTTGTCTTTCTGCTGTTGGGTGGCACTTCCGAACCACACACAGATGGAGAAGGTGAGTACACTTTCCACCGCAGCACGGTAGAACTGGAGCATGATCTCCGGAGACAGCCCAAACTTCTTGAGCTGCCTCAGGAAATACAGCCGCTGCTGGGCACTCCTATGGATGCCGTCAATGTTGTTGCTCCAACTAAGGTCGGAGGAAATGAGCGTGCCGAGGAACTTAAAACAGTTGACTGTTTGGGGCCGCCCCTGGCTGAGCTACTGGAGCAGGCCCCTGGCTGAGCTATTGGGGCAGACCCCTGGCTGAGCTACTGAAACAGGCCCCGAAAGCCCAGCAGCCAGGGGTTCCAGCAGATGAGGGGAGCAAGCGTCATCTCTTGCCATTTGTTACTCTTGTCACCATAACTCGACGAAAAGATGCGAACAAACTGAATATCTTTACTGGAAGAATTCAACTGCTGTCCACTGCAAACAGGTGAACCTGGTAAGCTCTGCATCCATAGGAATGGGAAGCACTGGAGGGACTGTGGATCTAGGCTCCATATACTAATTGGTTTTAATGAAGGAAATGTCACAGAAACGAACAGTGCTTATGAAACAACTGGTAGAAAAACATGCAAGAGCCCTACACACAGCAAGGAAAAGAGGGAGCAGACAGCCAACATTAGTAGCTGAGAATCTACCAGAGGATCCACACACACTACATGGTACTTCCATGTTTGGACTGACACATTCCAACTCGGTTAAAAAATACAAGCGCACACACGAAACCATACGTACACATACGCCACATTCGTACCACACACACGCAACTCACGTACATACACCCACCACATACATAACACATGCACACATACACAACCTCATATCCACACACTTCATACTTCACACCACATACACACTACATACCACACCCACCCAACACATACCACAAACACACAGCACACCCACCCACCACGCAAACAAAACTCACAATCTGGGTCTAGAATAGTGACACAAATAGTTATTCCGTTTCCATCAAAAGTACCCCTGTGGGTTCGGGGTAAGAATTGACCCACCGCGTCTCCCTACGCAATTCGTGAGAGGCGAATAACTAGGGACACCGTGACATGAATTGCGTTCACTCTAAACTGCTCTAAAGATTTTCGTGCTTAATGGCCTTACATAACCTACACAGTTTGATAGGCCGTAAAAAACCAACCAACCAACCAAACTATTCTAAAGATGTTCGTGCTTAATGGCCTTGCATAGCCTACAAAGGCTGATAGGCAGTAAAATACCAACCAACCAACCGATCTCCATAGAAATTTATCTGAGGTAATCTTTTAATTACACATGTTTATACAGTGGATGTACGTTGTAGCCTTGAATGGCCTTCCAGGTTAAGCCCTTGGGTTCCATCCATTCATCCATTCTTCCTTCCTAGGGACTAGGGACATGGTGATGTGAATTTTGCTCTGCGGATCTTATGAATTTACATCACTGTGGAGTTTTTACATCGTCCACGCGGGCTGATGGGTAGTGGAACTCGAACTCATCTCCTTGTTTTCGTGTAATTATTACGTGCATCACACTAGATTCCACTACCCTGAGGCATGTTTATGCGCGGCTTACAATTGAGTGTATCAACATAGTGGCCCTATATAGCCTACAAGGCTGATAGGCCCTTAAACCCCATCCATCATCCTTCTTCCATGACCTGTACAATTCAGGCAGCATGCTCTTCTAGCCGGGCCAAACGCTACACAGTTCATTTCATTTTAGCGCCTGCCAGCCGTGTCTGAGTGGAATGCAATACGCCGGCATCATCACTAGTTTGGCGTTATAGGCTTCGTGATGGGCGATATAAAAATAGTTTTGATTCCCAATCCAAGAAGAGACAACAGGTAACCTCCAAAACGTTCTCCAATAGACCCTATTCACGCGGCGGCCATGTTAGTTTTAAAACGAGGCAGATAACGCGAACATGTCGACATGGCTGACACGTTGAAGACAACAGAGGGGTTAGCGCAGCTTCAACGACAAAATCCTTTCTGCAGTGGAGGTGATCGGCATTGTTAGATAAATAACTATTCAAAAATAGTCACAATAGACTATCGTAACGTATACTTTCTTCACAATACCCGCAGAAGATAAGTAAACAAACCACACCGTACGTCCCTAGCAGACGAACACGATCGAACGCCAGCAGACAATCGAGCTAGTGTGATATAATGTTTCATGTAAAGCTCGAATGAGTGGCAGCAGTACTAGGCTATCTGGTTTACTTAGATGTGATTTTTTTTGCGTGCTAACTGATATTAGGTTTAGAGCTTGAATTTTCAATGATATTACGCATCACAACATGTGTTTGCAGAAGATTCTCCTTGGCAGTCTCAGTTGTGCATTCTCCATTGTTATTTATTATGGTTGAGTTACGAAGGAAGGCAGAAAAATAGCAAGAAGACAAAGTGACAAAGGCTATGAGAAGTGGATTGAAGTGTTTATCGACTACGATGCCATCAAAGGTTGGTACACAGTGACAAAAGTTATTTCGCTTAGAACTCTAGTGTTCGAACCAATGAAAACCACGGAAAGAGACGGCCGTTTCGTTCCTTGCCTCTCATTGGCCAGCTTAATTGTCATGAGGTCAGCGTGTGATCACGGGCGAAGCTGATCAGCTTTGGTCTATACATTTAAATTTTGTTTTGTGATGCGTAACTTTGTCACTTTGTCAACTAACTCTGATTTAGATGTTGGTTTCTTGGCATAGCCAGCTTACCATGTCGGAGCAGATGAAACAAATGAGAGCAAAGCGAAATGATCACTCGTGCACTTAAGTGTTGATGCCTGTCCGGGACACTCCCCGCAGTGTGTTTTGTTTGCTTTGTACGGTTTGAGCACATAGTTGTAAGTGTAAAAATGGTCAGTTATCAATGTAATCGGTGATTTTGGTTGTCATGAAACTTTGTTTTGTGCTTTAATGCCATTTTCTTGTCATCATCTTATTTGTTACATTACGCCAAATGCGGCAATTAAGTTGATCGTGCACTCATCGACTGGATGATCGTGAATTTTCTGTCCTCGCCTGACCAGGGAAACAAAATTGTCAATTCAAGCCAGAACTAAACAGTTATCTGCTGCCACGCATTCGAGCTTTACAGGAAACATTATATCACACTAGCTCGATCGTCTGCTGGGGTAGTGGCTATGGTTCGATCGTGTTCGTCTGCTAGGTATGTACGGTGTGGTTTGTTTACTTATCTTCTGCGGGTTTTGTGCAGAAATTATACGTTACGATAGTCTATTGTGACTATTTTTGAATAGTTTTTGATCTAACAATGCCGGTCACCTCCACTGCAGAAAGGATTTTGTCGTTGAAGCTGCGCTAACCCCTCTGTTGTCTTCAACGTGTCAGCCATGTCAACATGTTCGCGTTATCTGCCTCGTTTTAAAACCAAAATGGCGGGTCGCGTGAATAAGATCCATGGCGTGTTTCTGAGTTGAAACACGTACCTTGCACCAAATGTCATCAGAATCCGCCGAACAATGAACGAACGAAGTAATGGGTGGAAGAATATAACCTATTAGGCAGGGGTAAAACTGCACTGAAACGTTAAGACAGCTTGGTGTATATACATATACCTGCAATGCAATACAAGCTAATGAATAAGTTTTAAAAATAGTTTCTCCAGTTTGTGAACATGGAAGTATGATTGTAGATTTTTTAATGGAAAAAAGATACTGTTTGAATACTCATTACCTACCTTAAAAAACCTACCAAGATTGATAGGCCATACAACTTCAAACGTCCACCATCCATCTCCATGGAAACGTACAGGAGGTAGGAACTCCATTCCTCACAAGTATTGGGCCAAAAGGCAGCTGTCATGGCTGTCAGTATTAATCTGGACCACCGCTGGTACAGCTGCGCTTGTAGGGCGCAGGCTGGAAACCAGACAGGAAGCCCTCTGTGGGTTGGGGGTGAGAATAGACCCACCAGATCTCCCTATGCGATTCATAAGAGGCAAATGAATAGGGAAATCGTGACTTGATTGTCGCTTACTCCAAAGTTTTCTAGTGCTTTTCATGCTCAATTGCCTTACATCGCATACAAATGCTGATAGGCCGTGACTCTCTATGCATCCACTAAAGAGCAATGAAGATTACTCTCCCTAGTCCTCCAGTCACTTCCCCCTGTGGGTTTGGGGTACGAATTGACCCACCGCGTCTCCCTACGCGATTCGTAAGAGGCGAATAACTAGGGACACCGTGCGTTAACTCTAAACCGTTACAGTGATTTTCGTTCTTAATGGCCTTAAATAGCCTACAAAGGCTGATAGGCCGTAAAACACTATCCATCCGTGAATCTCCATTCATCCACTAAAGAGCAATGAAGATTACTCTCCCTTGTCCTCCAGTCTCTTCCAACCCTAGCGATTGTTCGTCACTCCTGCTTGTGCCTACCCACCAAAGTTTTGAGGCTCAGTGTGTGGGGGGCACACGACATGTTCCCGAGTCAAGACCACACACACTTCCAGTACGATGCTCCCCATGTGGGTTTGGGTTAGGAATTTACCCACCGTGTCTCCCTGCACGATTCGTAAGAGGCGAATAACTAGGGACACCGTGACTTGCTTTGCGTTTATTCTTAAACTGTTCAAGTGATTTTCGTGCTTACTGGCCTTATATAGCCCACAAAGGCTGATAGGCTGTTAAACACCATCCATCATCCATCCAATCCCCCTGTGGATTGGGGATTCAGAATTGACCCAACCAGTCTCCTATGCGATATGCAAGAGGCGAATAAATAGGGACATCTTGCCTTGATTAGCACTTACTCTAATTTTTTCTAATTTTCTGCTTGATGACCTTACATTGCCTGCAAAGGCTGATAGGCCGTAAAGCGCCATCCATCCATCCATCCATCCATCCATCCATCCATCCATCCATCCATCCATCCATCCATCCATCCATCCATCCATCCATCCATCCATCCATCCATCCATCCATCCATCCATCCATCCATCCATCCATCCATCCATCCATCCATCCATCCATCCATCCATCCATCCATCCATCCATCCATCCATCCATCCATAATAGATCCATGCAAATTCATTCTACCCATCCATCCATAATGGATCCATCCATTCATCCATCCATCCATCCATCCATCCATTATCCATCCTTGCATCCAAGCTGAAAACAGCAGCTGTTGTAGCACAATCTGCACAGACAACAATTATCAGCACAGCTGTGGGTAAATAGCATTTTTACGTTAATTTCCACAACTCTATTACGATACGATACTATACTGTCCAATTCTTAATTGTTAGGCCTTCACATAGGGTATACGATAATTATGATTCCCCCTGTGGGGTTCAGGGTAGGAATTGACCTACTGCGTCTCCCTACGAGATTCGTAAGAGGCGAATAACTAGGGACACCGTGACTTTGCGATCGCTCTAAACCGTTCAAGTGATTTTCGTGCTTAATGGCCTTACATAGCCTACAAAGGCTGAGAGGCCGTAAAACACCAGCCAACCAAACAACCAACTACGATAATGATAATAGTGATATTCTTTATTTTTGTCCTTATAAGGAAAAACTCTTTGGGGAAGTTCAACCCTGCAGCGATCAGTGACCAATTTTACTCCTGGGTAGGAGAGGCAGTGTGGGTGAAGCACCTTGCCCAAGGATGCAACTCTAGGATCTGTGCAGCTTCGAACACCGCACCCATTAGCTGAAAGCGACTGCAGGTCAACCGCTGTATCTCCTCGGCTACAGAGCCCCCACAAATGTACGCTAAACAATTTACATCGTTTAATTCGACTCCATATGACCTTAGATTTACACTACACTGCTCTTTGGCGAGCTGGCAGGGGGGAAGCGCGGCACAGGTCGCCCCAAGAAGCGCTATAAATACAATATGAAAGAAAACCTTAAGTGGTGCGGCATCCCACCACCCGAGCTGCAGGCAGTGGCGCTTGACAGAGTCCGATGGCGAGCTGCCACCCGAGATGCGCCCAAACAGCTGGAGGCAGCCTGCCGGGAACAACGCGCGGCAGCGCGCGAGCGTCGCCTCCAAGCTGCGCTGGCCCCAGCGACATCCACGGAGTTCCAGTGCCCCCACTGCCCCCGACTCTGCCGGTCCAGACTGGGCCTGTGGAGTCATTTGCGTACCCACTCCAGCGATACGCGTGAAGCTAGTCAGTCATCCTTGACACCAAGGGACTACCGATATACACTACGCACAAAAAGTTAAGGAGCGGTACGAAAGTTTATGTTTATGCAGAAGCCCAACTTATTCCCATTCATAACTTTAGTTTCAGCGCCGACCTTAAATTACCGCCTTCAGTTGCTTGTAGACACTTGCACTTTTAAGGTATTGACATAATTTTTAGTGAGCGTCTAGACAAAAGACTTCTTTTTATGACTGCCAAGTTCCATTGCTGTATCTTGTAAACACGCTGAGATATGGACAATACCGCACTGTCACCCGAGAAAAAAGGCCTTAAAACCAGCGTGTTTGCCTGCAAAGCGTGTTAACGCCTCCTGTCTTTCAAAGCCCGTGGAAGACACACCCTTTTTTCTCTCTTTAAAACGCATGTTGTCTTAAGATAAATGGTTAGGCTATCGTTTTACGTTTCGTTTTACAAAATACTGTTGCATCTGATTCTTTTATGTTTTTAAGAAACGGAAAAAAGGCGTTTTGCAAGTTCATTTTCGGGGGGTACCCAATTTGACGCCCAGCTGCGCAGCGCTGAGTTAAGATAATCGTAATCTGTAAACGGGATCAGAAAGAAGAATGAATGTCCTTTCCGAGCATATGTATATGGTTATATTTACTCATTCAGCTTTTATAGCAAATTTTCGTACCGCTCCTTAACATAATTTGACTAGTGTATATAGCACTTAATAGCATTGCGTTACATTGCGTCACATTGCGTCACATTACATTACATACCATCGCATTGCAATATATTACAGCTCATTGCTGTCACGAATTCCTTTAATCACAGCCTCAGTAACTCTTTTCACAGTTGAAATGCCTTGTATAAGTATTTACAAACATTTCTCTGAAAGTTTCATCCTGTGATGATGATAAATCTGGAAAAACTAGGAAACGGTCTTGTGTTCAGGAGTCAACGAGAAGTGTTTCTCATTTTTATAGTATTTTTCACACAGTGGGCGTATAAAATCATCACCATTGGCCTCGAGTTGATATCCTTCATCCCCCACCCCCGCATGCATAGACTGACTCCCAAGTGGAATCGAATATATGCATCTCTGTGCACTTTTCTATCAATCTGAAAGAGATACTTTTTCGAACACCTGGTTGTCTGAAAAGATTTGTAAACACAGTACTCTCTCCTTTGAGACGAACTGGATGTCCAAAAAACCACTTACGGCAGCTGCCGCCTCTCCTCAGCTGGAACCCATATCTGTGGAGCTTTCGGGGCCTGGTCCAGTAGCTCGGACATGGGCGGCCCGAAGCAGCAAACGCCACCGGGGGGTATCGGTTTTGGGTAAGAACTTAAGGCCCCCTAGGGCATTGGCTCTTGTGCCAGATCCACAAGGACGCTGCCTCGGCTGTCTGCTGGAGTTGCCCAATGACCCTTTTGGAGCGTGAGTGCTGCAACCCAAATGCATGAAAAAGACCTGCATCCATCTTCCATCCTACTACTCTAACATCCTTATCTTCAGTTCTGTCATAAAGATTTAGTTTCGTCGTACGTCCTCAAAACCATATTTGCAAAGTGCATCTCTTACTCTGAGTCTAGTAGTCTGTATCGCATGTCATCATTGTGTGCGCGCGCGCGCGTGTGTGTTTGTGTGTGTGTGTGCGCGCGTGCGCTCTTGCGTGTGCGTCTGCAAGCGTTCGTGCATACGTGCGTGAAAGCATGTGTGCGTGTGTGAAGATTGGTTTAAATTAAGAAAGAGACTCCATACAAATATTCTGTGACTACCCCCCACCACCACCCACCACCCACCACCTTCCACACAATTTATGACAACATTCACTTACTTCACTTATTCCCTTGAGTTCCTGGTGGAGCATAGGGCCTCGGCAACAGTCCTCCAGCGTACTCGGTTCTGGGCAATTTTCTTCAGCTCTCCCCATGACAGATTGCAGTTCCTCATCTCTTCCTCGCAGGATCGCCTCCAGGTGGTCTTGGGGCGACCAACTCGTCTCTTGCCCTGGGGATTCCACTGCAAGGCCTGCCGTGTGATGTCGTGTGGAGGTTTCCGCAAGGTGTGTCCGATCCACCTCCACTTCCGCCTTGCGATCTGCTGTCCGATGGGATCTTGGTTTGCCTGTTTCCACAAGTCGTTGTTCTTGACTTTGTCTGTCCACCTGATCTTGAGGATGTTACGGAGGCATCTGTTTATGAAGACTTGGATCTTGTTGGTCAGAGTGTTGGTGACTCTCCAGGTCTCAGAGCCATAGAGGAGGACAGACTTGACGTTGCTGTTAAATATCCGGAGTTTTGTGTGGGTAGAGAGGGATGTTGATCTCCAGACTGGTCTCAGAGTGTTGAAGGCATATCTGGCTTTCCCGATTCTGGCTTTGATGTCCTCGTCAGAACCTCCTGTTGCTGATACGACGCTGCCCAGGTAAGTAAAGGAGTCCACCTCTTTGAGCTCATCGTCTCCCAGGGTAACAAGCTTCTGCTGCTTCTTGTTCACGGCCATGGTCTCTGTCTTTTTCAGGTTGACCTGTAGTCCGGTCTTCGCTGCTTCTCTGGCAAGGTTGTCTGTCTTCTGTTGCATGTGCTGGTAGCATTGGGACATCAGGCATAAGTCGTCTGCAAAGTCGAGGTCTTCCAAGGTCTGTGTCAGGGTCCACTGGACTCCGGTCCTGCCTGTTCTGGTTGTCTCTCGCATGACCCAGTCCACCACGAGCAGGAAGATCATCGGCGACAGCAAACATCCTTGACGGACCCCTGTAGTCACCTCAAATTCCTCTGTCAGCTTGCCGTTGTGGATCACCTGGCACATGGCGCCCTCGTACAGCTGCTGGATGAGGTTGACATAGGCTGGCGGGATTCCATAGTGATAGAGGAGTCTCCAAATGGTCTCTCTGTCAACGCTGTCAAACGCTTGTCGGAAGTCAATAAAGTTCAGGTACAACGTTGACTGCCACTCCAGTGATTGTTCCAGGATAATCCTGAGCGTAGCGATCTGATCCGTGCATGACTTGTCCTGCCTAAAGCCAGCTTGTTCGGGACGAAGTCTTTTGTCAACAGCATCTTTCAATCGATCCAGGATGATGCGGGTTAGTACTTTACTTGGCACTGACAATAGCATGATACCGCGCCAGTTCTTGCATAGCCCGAGATCTCCTTTCTTTGGGAGTTTCATCAGCTGTCCTTTTTTCCAATCCGTTGGGACTCTTCCTTCTGTCCAGACTTTCTGCAGTAACATTACTCATCATAAATATATACACCTCCGCTCCCAACATTTCGCCTATTTCATCCCAATCGCGTCGCATGTAGGGATGACTTATGTTGTAAGTCGATGTTTGACGGCCGTAAAACTCAATTATTCTTCCACTCATTGATTCATTCATTCAATTAGTCAATCATTCACTCGGTCACTTGCATTTCAATGTCATCTGATCGGCAGTTGCGTCATCGATGGGTGATTGACAGCAACAGGACCCTGGGCAGACGGCCAAACGGCTTGCGGTCACTGTCAGAGACAAACACTGGAATGGGAAAGATCTCCCTCGTCAGGGTCCGAGAAGACAGCAAGGAGTGTATTGCACTAGGAGAGAATGGCAGTATTTTCCTCTGGAACCTAGAGTAAGTCACGATGGATGGATGAATGGACGGATACGTAGGATGGATAGATGGATGGATTCGATGAACTGATGGATGGAAGAGAGAAATGGAATGAATGAATGGATGGATGCATGCATGGATGGGTATCGGATGGTTGGATGGATGGATAGGTGGATGGATGAATGGACTGATGGATGGGTGGGTGGATAGACGAGTTGATGATTTCATAGATGGATCGATTAGTTAATAGATGGATGGATTAATGATTGGGTGGTTTGATGATTGTTGCTTGGTTGGATACGTAGATGGGTGGGTGGGGAATGGATGTTTTGTTGGATGAATGGACTTTTGGATAGATGGGATGGAAGGATAAATGGATCATTTAATATATGGATGGTTGGATGGAATGGGCGATGGAGTGTTGGTTGGA